>ML685903.1:417786-518547 GCA_007922175.1 Pelusios castaneus
TGTGTGTGTGTGTGTGTGTGTGTGTGTGTGTGTGTGTGTGTGTGTGTTGATATCAGAAATAACATTGCCTAGTATCCTATTTTTCTCTCTCCCCTCCTTCTTTTCTTCTTTTTCTTCTAAATCTTTTTTTTTAATTGTCTTTCCCTTGTTACTCTGCATTGCTTTTCTCCACCCCACTAATATAAAAATCTTTATTGGATTTCATATATTCTCTGTAGACAACAGACAACTGTATTTCATGCAGTAGTGTGGGGGTGGTTCGTATAGGGTAGGATGCTTGTAAACCTAGCATTTTATAACATTGTTGCACAAAAAGGGACATTATATTATATATTGTATTTACCACACTTGAATATGAGAAATGTAATGTAATCAATATGTAATCAATAATGTAAAAGCAGCCATGTGAAAATACAGTGACAGGAGCTTTGCAAGAACAATCTTTATTTCATAGGGTTCTTAGTAATCAACACATATTTTTCTCAGTAATCACTGCCATATGTTATAAACTTAAATAATATTGCTAGTGACACTTTGGTTTAGAATACATTTCCTAGAAACAAAGAGGAAAGTAAATTTGAGTGTGAGTAAAAGTTGTGAAGATTATTTATTTTAAATCAGGGTGATTCATTTCAGAAATACTCTGTCAGATTCTTGATATCTTAATAAGTGAAAAAAAAAAAAATTAACAACTAAGTCCTGAAAATGAGTCAACAGTGCATAAGGTTGACCATGTGTGCAAGTCTTTTTGAGAATCAGCACCTTGAACACTAAAGTGTTTTTCATTGGTATTTATACATAAAAATCAAGGAGTTTTAAAGGGGGAAGCTCAATATAAAGCATAAAGTGCGATAAGGGACAAATCAACCATCTCTTATAAAGGTTATCTAGCTGTTAGTTTCAGCAAGAGAATATTTAAAAGACAAGATTTATTCTAGTAGACCTATGTCCAGGTCTGTTATCATAAATCATGACTTCTAAAGGTTCCTTGCTGGAAATGGTGGACACTTACAGTAGTTGTTTCAATTCTGTCAGTTTTCTGGCCATCTGAAAAACACTTTTCTGTTTGGATATTTTTGTGGCTAAGACACTGTAAATGGGGGGGAAATGATGTTAAGAGTATAAACTGCTGAAATTGCTATAAAAATAAAATCTAAAGCATCTGTGATACATTCGCAAAGGAATATACCGTGCTAAGAATGTTTGAAACTTACAGTTTAAGCGTAGACATTCACAGATTGCTTAGTGGGAAATTATCAAAACTGTGAAATCTTCAAAAAACTCATCTGGTATACATCTGTCACCTGTGAATATCTTGATACCACAGTTGCTTGCTTCCTTCTCTTCTCCAAGAGCAGCAAAGAACAGATAATAAAGGGAGACTGAGAAAATTTCCCTCTCTTCTTTCCTTCATTTTCTTGTGCTTCTTCAATTCTCTGGTATTAGCAATATGTTTTCCCAATAGGCCCCCCCACCCCAGCACTTTCACATTGACTATACTTTGTGTTCTCTTGTAAACTCAGCCAGAGTTTTAATACTATTCAAATAGCAATGCTCATCGCTTTGTTAAGAATACATGAACTCTTGCTGATCTTAGTTTCTACCACCATTAGTGCTTTACTATGCATCCTATGTGGTTTTCAAGGAACATGTTACTATCTCAGTATCTTCAACTGTCCAGTAGTTTGGGGTTAAGGATCTCTACTTATTGTATTTAGTACTGAAAACTCTCTTTTTATTTTGGTATTATGAGTTCAGTGCTCCCCCTTAAAAAATGGGACTTTGTAAGTCCTGGTTTGATATAAAGGATCCGAGGAAGGGGCGACCACCACTCGACCCAGGCACAAGGCACTGTACGGAGTCAACTTAAAAATTGTAAATATATTTTATTTAGCAGTTTAGCAGTTAGTTAGTAAGTTTATTAGCACCATTCAGATTCTTAAAGCCTCTTTACAACTCTCCAGATACAAATCAACAGACAAACAAACAAAGCACACAAACAGAGCAAAAACACACCTATTTCAACTTCTAACCCTACACTAAATCCCTTATCTCAGCTTGGACTAGTACAGTTGGTTATACTTACAACAGAATTACAACTAGTTGCATTTTGAGCTCGGAGACGCTATGCCTGAGGTTTTTCTTGTTCTCCCTTTTTCATTTTCTTCTTCCTTTAGTTCTGGCATACTCAACTGCCTTTTTCTCCCCTCGGCTGGCCCCGCTGAGGTGCTTCTGCCCTTGTACAGTTGCCTGGTGTGGCAGGGGAGTCCTCAGGGTGATCAATCCCTTGGCCCAGCAATAGTAATACTGTTGGCTCTGACGCGCTTTCCTCCTGGCCCTTTTATGCCTTAAAAACCTGCTGACAGGCTCGTTGCTATGGGCCGTACTTCCCCTTAGACCGGCTTGAGACCGGTTTGAACCACCCAGCTTTTGGCTACCTGAAGGTCAAACCACAGTTGTTCTCTGTAATAGTTCAATTAGTGCTTGGCTGTTACCTTTTACATAGTTTGCCCAAGCCAAATGTTTTTCTTTTTTCCCTTGGCCTTGTGCACATTGTTTGAACACATTTTATTTTGCTGACATGGTTCTAATGCAGCAGGGTGATTCAGGTTTTAACTATAGAAACCAAGAGGGTCCTATGGGCCCTGACATTCAGGATTTAACAAAATAAATAGTTTTCTTGTACATTGAAACCTCTACAAGCCTCACAGACAAATTTGGTCTTAGAAGGGAGAGTTTTATGTCATGTCTACACAGCAATGTAAGCCAAGGGTGAGTGACAGTCAGATGACTCATGTCAGGGACCTTTAGGCTTGAGTATCTTTATGATAGAGTGCCTAGTTCCTCTCCCCGCATCACCAACACACACACCAGTGCAAACACTCTAGTCTTGCAAATATGTTGCACATGGGAAATCTCTACTCCCACCCAGTTTCCCAACTGTGAATGTATTATTGAAGGGATTCACATAAATTAGCTCCTTTGGTGGCTGTGTCACTAGAAGGATTGCACTTTGAGAAGGCTTTATGCTAAACTACCACCTAATTTGAGATCTGGGTTCTCCATCTCTAGATTGAGTCACACTGGCAGGAAAATGGCCTTTTTCTGAGGATAATTAGGGCATTAGTCTCTGGAGCTGCCAAACTATTAAAATGAAACTTTTAAAATGAAACTTTGCAATTCTTAATTTTTAAAATGGGATTTTCAATGAAGGTGTTTTTGTTTACTTGTTTTAAAATTTATTTTTGTCTGATTGTTTTCAAGTTTAACTAAAAATGTAGGTTTCAGAGGAAAATCTTCATTCCAGCCTGGCTGCTGCTGGCTGCCAAGCAATGAACTGTATCTCATGGGTTTGGGATGAAGTGTGCTCCAGCACCTTTTGGGATCTCTTATCCTTGCCCTTCTGCACCCCAGAATGCAAGGCTAAGTGATCCCCAGAAGGCTATGGGGAAGGGGGAAGTTTTGGTGTTGGATCACAATTACTTCCCTCACAGTGCACATTGTCTGGGCTCCCGTTGCACACACAGCCCCAAGTGTTACCTCCATGCCTCAGCTGACCCGACTTTTTATATTAAATCTATTAAAAACTCTATTTTGAGGTAACTTTAATGTGGTTTGCTTGTTTAATGGTCTAATTCCTCAGAAAATATGACTATAGCCCGTCGATCAAGAACAGACATAAAGCAGAAAATTCTTCTAAAACAAATCTCAACATTTATTTGTTTTCACATAACATAATAAAATTAAAGCATTGAGTATATTTTAATATAAATCACATAAGCAGAGAGTCAGATGACAGTTTAATAGCCAGGTAGAATTCTGCATCTCCACTGAACCATTTTACCATATGTGCATATAAATCACCTACAAGCAATTACATAGCATTAATACTTATCACTAAACTTACATTCTATACCTTCTAGTTACTAAAAATCCTAATCTCCTATGTCAGTCAATAAATGGTGATCAGTCACTTGTTGAATGGGTTGGAGATGATCCCTTCTCTTTCAAGCCGATTCACCCAGCTTTACTGCCACACAGACCCCACAAGCACAACACCTTTTTTATTCACGAACCCTTAAAATCATCCTGCTATTTCATCTTATGGCTCCTTTTCTGATCTGTCATCAGGCAAAAGGTAGCCTCAGAATTTGGGCAGACAAGTCGGGACTCAGTTAGCCGAATTTGGCCGAAATTTCTTAGCACACCAATGCCTTACCAATGATTAAAGAATCTGGTCTGTATCACTCTAGCTGGTGGGATCTCCGGTCTTTGCTCTGCCGGCAGCTCATGGGTCTCTGGCTTGTTCTGCATCTCTGTCTGGTGTGGGCAGCGTCCAATCTACTGGCAAGATTTCTGGTCTGGTGCTGGAACAGCTTCCTTGGTCGCTGTCCTGCCTGACCCTCTCTTAGGCTGTCAATTCTCTGCCAGTAGGGTGCCTATTTGCCAGCAGTTACTGGGTGGATTGCTGGTTCAGGCTTGTAGTCCTTTTCATGGGGCTGCCTATCTCATGCAGCAGTATGCCTACTTGTCAATAGTCACCAGGCAGAGTGGCAGCACTTCCCCAGGCTCTCAGTGTCCAATGAACCTTCCCTGCAATTGGCTGACCTTTTATAGCCCCAGGGAGAAGGGGGGAAGCATGCTCTAACATGGATTCAAGAGGGGGTAGGAGTAAAAATGTGCCAAAACGTCAAAGTAGAGAGAGTAGGGGGAGTAGGGAGATCACAGGACCATGAGATCATCCCTGGGGGGGGGAGTTAGAGGGAAAAGGAATGTGCCAAAGCAGAGAATGGGGGAAGAGAGAATAAAGATTATTTAAAGGCAAGAAAAGAGAGTTAAAGATTAATTCAGTAAAGAGATATAAAGTTTATTAAGTAGAGTATTAACAGTGTTTAAGAAAAATGTAAGCGTATAAGGTTTTCTAAGGAGTAGGGGAAAAGGCGATCAATGGTTTAGCCCTAAGTTCAAAAGACCTTATCTACACTTCACTGGAGGTGCTAACTATCCTAACAGCTTAACTCAAAATGTTCCTTATTACTGTTGTTACTTTGTAATTGTTTCCAATTATCAACTATTCCCTTGCAACTGACCCTAATTACTGTTGATATTTTGTAACAGTATAGAAATCCTGTGCTACTGCTGAAATTTAAACCCCTTCCGAGGCTTTTCTGTCAATTGCGTCCTTACATATATCTTATAATTTAGATATCTTGGGACAAAAATTTTTGGTCACACAAGAAGTGCATGGGACCCAAGAAAAATGGAAAGAAATCAGAATGGGACCAAGCACAATGGCTAAACTACAGAGTTAAAGAGGCAGTTAGATGCAAAAGAAAGCATTCTTTAAACATAGGGAGTCACACCCTAATTAGGAAAACCGAAAGGAGCAGAAATTCTGGCAAGGCACATTTAAAAGTATAATTAGGCAAGCAAAAAGCATCTGAAGAACAACCAGGAAAAGATACAAAAACTAACAACAATTTCTAAAAGTACATTAGAAGTACAAAGCTTGCCAAATGCTGGATGAGGCACTGGATGATCAAAGTGCTAAAAGAGCATTAATAGGAAGAAAAGACTGTTACAAAAAAGCTAAATGAATGATCTTCATTGGTCTTTACAGCAGAGGATATCAGGAAGATTCCCATACCTCAACCATTCCTTTGAGGTGACAAAGCTGAGGTACAGATTTGGAGTGTCAAAAGAGGACTAAACTGATAATATTAACAAGGAACCAAGAATAGATGGTGTTCACCCATGACTTCTAAAGGAACTTGCAAGAAATTTTCTCCCAGGGCAGATTGGCTAGGGCTCTGGGGTTTTTTCGCCTTCCTCTGTAGCATTGGGAATAGCTCACTTGCTGGTGCGTTCTCTGTGTCTTAAAGTCTTTAAATAATGATTTAAGAACTTTAAAAACTCAGTCATTGGTTAGAGGTTTATTGCAGGAGTGGGTGGGTGAGCTTTTGTGGCCTGCATTGTGCAGGAGGTTAGACTAGATGATCATACTGGTCCCTTCTGACTTTTGAGTCTATGGCTATGTCTACACTTACCAAAGTGTAACTAACTAATTCGAACTAATTTTAGTTAGTTCGAATTAACTTAATTCGAACTAGCATGGCCCCATTGGAATTTTAGTTCAAACTAAGCAAGTACCATGCTTGGCACTTGCTTAGTTCGAATTAGTCAGTTGCATTAAGCTCAATGTGCCAGTTAGTTCAAACTAAGCAGTTAGTTCGAATTAACATGGCCACATTGACATAATTGGAACTAACTAGTTTGAATTTAGGGTTAGTTCGAAAGATATAATCAAATTTATTAGTTTGAATTAAGGAAGCCCTTATTTCGAACTAATGAAAGCCTAGTGTGGCCAAATTAGTTCAAATTAAGCCTCCTTAATTCGAACTAACTTGCCAGTGTAGACATAGCCTATGAGTTTATGAAATTGCAGAGCTACTAATGATGGTATGTAACCTATCATTTCATATGATTCTGTACAAGATATAAGAGGATAGCTAATGTGACACTAATTTTTTAGAAAGGCTTCAGAGGCAATCCCAACAGTTACCCACAGGCTGGCAAGGCTAATTGCAGTTCCAGACAAATTGTTGAAACTCTATTAAAGAGCAGAATTATAAGACACATAGCTGAACACAATTTCTTGGGGAGGAGTCGGCATGGTTTCTGCAAAGGGCAATCATGCCTCACCAATCTATACAAATTCTTTGAGGGGGTCAACAACATATATACATATGTGATTCACTAGATATAATGTACTTAGACTTTCAGAAAATTATTGATAATATGCTTGTGATCGCACTGCCTCCCGGCCTCCAGTAGGGCGGGGGCAGTCTTTAGTTTCTAGCCCAGGGAAGGGCGAGTTCTTTAAACAAACACAGGCCTGGCCCCAGGTAGGGCAGGCAGGTAGCAGTCTCTAGCCCTGGGGAGGGGCGAGTCTCTATAAAGAAAACACAGGCCTGGCCCCAGGTAGGGCAGGCAGGCAGCAGTCTCTAGCCCCGGGGAGGGGCGAGTCTCTATAGACAAACACAGGCCTGGCCCCAGGCAGGGCGGGGCAGGCCACAGTCTCTCGAAGTCAAATTCACGATCCGGGTGAATTATGGGGGCAGACGGTAGGAAGAAGCACCACTAGCAAACCTCAGTGGCTATAGCAGGATAGTTCCAATGCCCCGGGGTCGGGAATCCCCTGGTGGGGCAGCGGGGTCCCACCGCAACACACTGCCCCAGGTAGGGTCGATGCCGGTTGCGAGGCTGTGGACCAGGCCACCCTTCCCTCTCCCTTTTCCCAGGGTACCTGAGTCCCCACTCCTAGGGGACGCCGGGGTATTCTGCCATGGGGAAACTCCCAAAGCCATCTGCCTCATCGGGGGGTGGCAAGGTGGGCAGGGTCTCGTCCAGGTCCTCAGAAGAAGGCAGCTCCTCTAGGTCGCAGGGATTGTCGGGGGGGTCCGGTCCATAGGGCTCTGGGGCAGTGGGTGGTTCCCTGGGGTCATCAGCCAAGGGCAGCTCCTCCAGGTCACAGGGTCCATCTGGTGGCTCCAAACTCCCAGGCTCAGGGACAGAGGCTTGGGGGTTCGGGATCTCCGGAGGCGGGGGCTCGATCTGGTCCCAGGAGGCAGGCGCCTCCCCAACTGGCCAGCGTGCATGCCAAAAGGGGCGGTCCTCAGGGCCCCAGGCAGTGGGAAGCCGGGGCCAAGCCTCTCCAGGCCCTGGGCTGGGCATCTGGCCCCGGAGTAGTGAAGCGCGGTGCTTCCCTGCTTCTGGCTGGGCCCTGACTGAAGGAGAGGGCCACCTTCTTATACTGTTCGGCTGGGTCCCGCCCCCTGGCTTCCTGTCAGCCCGGATTGGTGGACCCGGCTTAATCCCTTTGCAGGGGGTTGACCCGGTGCTCCTGTCTATCTCCAAAGGCGGCCATGTTCCCTGGCCCTTACTCTGTCCCTTACAATCCTACACCAAAACCTTTTACGCAAAGTAAGCAGTCATGAGAAAGGACTGAAGGTCCCCTTCTGTTTCAGTGATTAGTAAAAAGGTAGCAATCAAAGGGTAGGAATAAATATTCAGTTTTCACAATGAAGAGAAGTAAATGGTGGTGTCCCTTCAACTACTCAAAATGCAGTGTTAGTTAAAAAGAATGTGAATATAGAATTGTTATGCACTCCTTTACATAACATACAAGGCAGGACTCAGCCAATTAAATGAATAGACAAGAAGTTTAAAATAAACATAAAGAAATACTTCTCAAATCAACACAAAATCAATCTGTGAAACTTGTTGCCACAGGATTCTGTGGAGGTCAAAACTATAATGGATTCAGAAAAGATTTAGATAAGTTCATGGACGTTAGGCCCACCAATGGCTATTTGCCAAGATGGCCAGAGACACAATCTTATGCTCTAGATGTCCTTAAACCTCTGACTACAAGAAACTAGAACTGGATGGCAAGGGATGGACCTCGATATATTGCCTTGTATATTGCCTCCTGGGAAGCAATTAGTACCACCCACCATTGGAAGAAAGGATACTGGGCTAGATGGACCATTGTGTTTAAGCAGTATGGCTATTCTCATGATTTTATATAGGAGATTAACTTTTTACTTTCTGTTAAATTTTCTTCAAACCTATGATTCATGTTGTCCAGCATTATGACCTTTTTGAACTGCTGGATCAGCACAAAGGAGCTGTGAAGCTTGTTTATGATCTTATGGACTTCTCCAACATCATCTCACATTTTGCTGAATTCTGGTATTCTTCTCAGGCCATTTGTCATGTGTATGTAAAAATCTCTGATTTGTGTGCCTGCATCAAGTGCAATGAACATAAATTAGGCACTTGCCAATGTATGCATGGTGTTACACATGCCTAACTTTGTAATCTAGCCCTGTAAGAGTTAGTGATATCCTAAAACATTGCAATATTTTCCATTTCCACAGTTTTATTTTTAACAGCTTTAAATCAGTTTCTGAGTTTGGAAATTTAAGAAATGAGAAATACAAAGAAGTCACTGGATAATTGTAATCTTCTTACTATCAGTGTTCTTAAAAGATTGCCTATATTATCAAAACACAGAAGAAATAGAAATTAGCACTTTTATGATGCTTGCAAAAGTTGATACATTATTCAAGCACATGTAAATGAGGGTTAATTAAGTCTGTTTAAGATGCACAAATAAGATATTAAATCATTATGAAAACTAGACTCACACCTGGAATAAGCATTTCTGTGCATAGATGTATGACTCACCATATCCAGGTTCAGAAAAAATAAATGATTTTGTTATAGCATTGATAATATTCAGGTATTCATAGAATTACAGATTCCGACACCAGAAGGGATGATTGTAATCATTTAATCTGACCTTCTGTATAACACAGGTCATAGAATTTCCTCAAAATAATTGCTATTACACACACACACACACACACACATGAAATCAAAATAAAACAATATATCCAATCTTGATTTAAAAAATGTCAGTGATGAAGAATCCACCACAAACTTCAGTAAATTCTTTCACTAGTTAATTAATCTCATTGTTGAATAATTATGTCTTATTTCCATTCTGATTATGTCTAACTTCAAATTCCAACCACTGGATAATTTTATGCTTTTCTTATTTGTTCCCCCTGCAAGTATGCATACACTGTAAACAAGGTACCCTTTAATCCTTTCTCTGGCTATGTCTACACTGGGGAATTTAGGTCGACTTAAATAAGTCAACTTTAATAAGTTGACTTTAAGTCGACCTTATTAAGTTGATTTAGAGACTCCACACAGGACTCCTAAGTTGACTTAAAGGGGGCCTTACTAACTCGAGTTAAAGAGTCTACTCTAGACTCTCTAAGTCGACTAGTTCGGTCCAGGGACAGCCAGGCCCACACGGGGCTGGCTTTCCCTGGGCAGCAAGCCCCTGAGTGGTCCCTGAGTGGAGCTCCCTTCTGCCCTAGACTACTCGGCTCCCTTCTGCTTGGGACTTCTCAGGTCCCAGGCAGAAGGGAACCCTTCTAGCTGGGACAGCTCGGGTCCTGGGGAGAACTTACCCGGAACCCGAGTGGTCCCAAGCAGGAGGGAGAGCCGGCAGCTGGAGCATGGGTCTCCCGCTCTCTCTCCTGGTTGGGACCGCAGGGTCCCAGCTAGGAGGGATCATGGGGCTTCCTTCTCCCCAGGACAGTGCTCTAGCTGCTGAGCAGACCTGAGTGGTCCCGGCAAGAAGGGACCCGTGCCCTAAGTCGACTAAGTCAACTTAGGGCATCTACACTGCTTAAGTCGACTTAAGCTTCAAAGTCGACTTTATATGAGGTTTTATAAAGTCGACTTTGAATTTCCTTAAGTTGACTTAAGCTTGCTTAAGTCGACTTAATTTACAAGTGTAGACGCACCCTCTGTTAGCTCAATCTCTTTAGTTTATCACTATAAGATATGTTTTCTACTCCTTTAATCATTCTCGTGGGTCTTTTCTGAACCCTCTCCAATTTACCAACATCCTTTTTACATTGTTGACACCAGAAGTATAACAATATTCCAGCAGCAATCACACCGTTGTTAAATAAAAATAATCTCTCTACTCCCACTCAAGAGTCCCCTGTTTATTGAAACAAGAATTGCATTAGTCCTTTTGGTCACTATGCCACTCTGGGAGTTTGTGTTCAACCGATTATCCCCCCTCTCATCCCCTGGATCCTTTTTCTTAGTAATTTCTCTCTAGAATGAAGTATGATATGGTGTAAGGGTGGTCTATAACCAGTGTTCCCTCTAAGCTGCGCGGGTGCGCGGCCGCACAGCGGCCGTCGCAACCCCCGCGCAGCCCGGCAGCCCCCTCTGCCCCCTCCAGACCCCCGGGGCTGTGGCTTTGCTGCAGCAGACCCGACCTGAGCCCAGCCTCAGGGCTGGCCCTCCCCGCCCCCAGGGCGGAGCAGGCAGGCTCAGGGCCGGGGAATGTGCGTGCGCCTGCCTGCCCCATGCGGCCGGGCAGTGGTGTGGCCGCGGCTGGGGCAGGCTCCCGGTCTCCTACCCGCCGGCTGCCTCGACTTCCCGGCTCGGGGCCAGGAACGGTCTCCGGTGCTGGGGTCTGCTCTGACCTGCTGGCGGCCTCCCGGGACCGCATTCGGGTCCCCGCCACCAGCGGCCTCAGCTTGTTTCTTTCTTTTTTTTTTTCTTCTTTGCCTTCCTTTCTCTTCCCTCCTTTCTCTTCTTTGCCTTCCTTCCTCTTGCCTCCCTTCTCTTACTTCTTTCCTTCTCTCCGCCTCTCTTTTCCTACCTTCTCTCTTTTCTTCCTTTCTCTTCCCTTCTTTCTCTTGTTTGCCTTCCTTTTTCTTTCCTTCTTTCTCTTCCTTCTTTTTTCTTTCTCTTCTTTCTCTTCCTTCCTTCCTTCCTTCCTTCCTTCCTTCCTTCCTTCCTTTTTCTTTCTCTTCTTTGTCTTCCTTATTTCTCTTCCTTCTTTCCTTCTTTCCTTCTCGTCTTCCTCTTCCTTCTTTCTCTTCCTTCTTTCTCTTCCTTCTTTTCTTCTCTTCTTCCTCTTCCTTCCTTCCTTCCTTGCTTCCTTGCTTCCTTCCTTCCTTTTTAAAAAGCTTTTTAAAAATTAATTTTAACTAAAAACTTTTCTAAAAATTAAATTTCAATTCAAAATTCATTCAAATTCAATTAATTAAACACAATTAATTCTGTTTACAATCACTTTAACTTCAATTAATGCCTATAATTTCTGTCGTGTGAGTTTGCACAAAAATTTTATTCAGAAAAAGTTTTGCACACGGCTTGAAAATTTTGCACACAAGCCGCCAAACCTTAGAAGGAACATTGTCTATAACCCTTGTTTCAAGATGTATACATTTACCGTTAGTCATGTTAAAATATATACTGTTTGCTTGAGTCCAGCTTTCCATCTGATCCAGATCTGTATAAGAAATTTACCCTCTTCTTTATTTATCTCTCTGGGTTTGTATACACTAGGGGTGGGATTGTAATTCAACTTTAGCCTGTCAGATTACAAAGGTGAAGATGAGTGAACAAAGCAAATTGCTTGCTCCCGGTCAGTTGTCCCCACTACTCACATTACTTCCAGAAATGCATTGCACTGTGGGTAGTAGGCACATGGCCTTGGAGGAGGCATTCATCCTCTACTCACTCACTCATCCTCCCCTCTTCTCTTTGAAAAAAAAAGGGCAGGAAAAGCTTTCCTTGCTGTTTCTTTGCTGCAGGCACAACAGAGAGTTTTAGTGTTACAAGCAGAGAGAGGGATTAAGTGAAAACTTTCCGTGACTGCAGGTGGGAGAGGAGCTATGTTGCTATGGTGAACTTTCCAAGGCTGCAGGTGGAGGAGGAGTTATGTTGCTATGGTGTAGCAAATTGGAAAGATGGGAATTCAGTATTAGAACTACTCTCTGGCTATAGGGACCTAAATCTGAATTGTAGATTTTGACCTCATTGCTATGCCACTTGTATTGATGGTGTTATCAGGTTGATTTACAGCACCATTTAATTCAAACTTACTGTTCTAACAGTGGAGACAGAGGTTGCAAAAGGTTGAGGTAAGCAGCATTATGTCAAACTTCACTGTCAGAGTAGACCTTAAATTGTGTCATCTGCAAACATTATCAGTGATTATTTTGTTTTCTTCCAGGTTATTAATAAAAATGTTAAATAGCATAAGGCTAGGAACTGAACCCTGAGAGACTTTACTAGAGACACACTCATTATATGATGATTTCCCTGTTCACAATTATGTTTTACACCTACAAGTTAGCCAGTTTTAACCCATTTAATGTGAATGGCCATTAACCATGTTAAATTTTATATGTTAATTTTATATCTTCCTAGGTTTTAAATCAGAATATTATATGGTACCAAGTTAAGCTTACAGAAGTTTATGACACTGGTAAGCCATCCAACCTATATGTGACCCATTACACCTTAGCAAGAAGATTTACAGTTATATCTTGAGAATTCACATGAATGTGAATATCAAATAAATGTACTAGATCAACTATTACCAACTCAATCATTTGTAGTAATAGAAATCAAGAATAGATGCTAAATGTGTTTGTCTGTGTATCTATATCCTGTTAGAAGTTTATCTATGGAACCAAATTAACTTTTAGATGTGAAAATACTTTTAATGTTTTATACAAATTAATGTGACTAGTTTGCCTTTGTATGCATATGAAACTGAATGTTATCTCCAAAGAGGTGGGCCTTTATGTGCTCAGAAAAGAAGAATCCTCAGTTACATTTGTCCAAAAAACTTAACGGCTTGCTTAGTCTATAAAAGTGAAAATTCGGGTCTCATGCTGCATTGCTAGTCTGAACTCTGTACAGGGAAAAAATTAAGCAATATGACTGAGATCTTCCAAGTAGTTCCTTGGGTTACCCTGAAATATGACTGGCAAAGCCATAAGAGACAACACATCTAAGATGTATTTGAATTCTAACCTTTTGGGATGATTCCAAAGAGACTTTTGCAGGCCAGCAGCCTTTGTTTTGTTGTACAAACCTGATATATGGACTTTGCAAACATTTGTTATATAGATCATCTTTTAACCATTCAATAACTCCCTTTTTTTGTTAATAATAAATCTTTAGTTAGTTTACTAAGGATTGATTGAGCGTGATATTTGAGTGAGATCTGAGATATATATTGACCTGAGAGTAATTGCCTAATCCTTTTGGGATCAATAGAACCTCATGTATAGTGAATTAGGTTTTCAGTAACTTCTCACTTTATTAAACTTGTTTTCCTATGTAGGAGCAAAGGGCTGATATGCTTAAAAGAACTGTGTTTGACTTCTAATTAACCAATGTGGTGTTGCAGAAGCATTCTCGATACTGGTTTGGTGACTTTAATTATAGAATAAATCACAGTTTTCTGGAATTCCCTATTAGGAAGAGATGTGTTGGGGTGTTTTTGCCTCTCACTTTTATAGTCCAATGACCCTTTGAAGTGGATTCTCCTCAAAGCAAAGTTTATTCAAGAAATAAAGAACATGACATGGAGTCTGCTCAGATCCTTTGGACAGAGACAGACGCCCTTAGGATCTTTATCAAGCATTCTTAAAACTATAATACCCACCCACAGAAGTAAAGAAACAGATTGACAAGAGCCAGGCATGTACCCAAAAGTCAACTACTACAGTAGAAGCCCATGAAAGAAAACAACAGAAAGCCAGTGGTCATCACCTACAATCCCCAAGTCAGACCTCTTCACCACATCATCAAAGAGCTACAGACTATTCTACAAGACGATCCCTCACTTTCTCAAGCCTTGGGAGACAGACCTCTCCTCGCTTACAGATAGCCCACCAATCTTAAATGGATGATCACCAATAACTACAGACCAAACAACAGAAATATTAAAGCAGGAACATATCCCTGCAAAAGACCACGCTGCCAACTTTGCCCTCATATCTTACACAAAAGATATCATCAAGGATCAAATCAAGCCACCTACTCGATCATGGGCTGATTCACAATGTGATTTACGCCATTATGTGCCAGAAATACGCCCCCCCCCCCGCCTTATATTTTGGATAAACAGAACAGTCAATACACAAAATAATAAATGCACAGAAATCTGCCATTAGAAATCACAACATTCAAAAACCAACAGGGGAACACTTCAATCTGCTCACTCCATTGATGACTTGCTAATAGCTGTGATGAAGCAGATTAATAACATATCACAGCTTCAAAGAGAAACTGCAGAACTCGAATGTATATGTAAATTCGACTTTGTTGCCTTAGGGTTAAACAGGGACAACAGATTTTTTTTTCTCATTACAACAGGTGATTTGACCTCATCTTCCTCTATATGCTGTTCCCCAATGACGAATCCTAACCTCTATTTTGATTTGTCATTACAGCCTGACCCGATCCTATGTCATACACTTCCCTGCACTTAATTGCCTCCCATTCTGTAAGTTTCCCATCTTCAAAGCATCTGACGAAGTGGGATTTTCTCCCACGAGAGCTCCTGCGATAAATGAATCTGTTAGCCTTTAAAAGTGTCACAGGACTCTGTTTGTTTCAGTTGATTAGTGTCTAAGTATTTAGATGGGAAAGAGTTATTTAATATTGGGATCTTCAGTGTAACAGAGAAAGATATACAATGATGTAATGACTGAAAGTTGAATCTAGACAAATTCAGCCTGGAAATAAGGTGTAAAATTTTAATGGTGAAAGTTTATTAACCAGTGGAGCAATTTACAAAGTGTCATAGATTTTTAATCATTTTACACACATCACAACTTTAAAATAACAATTAGACATCTTTTCTAAAAGATCTTTTCCCATAATTATTTTGGGGATATACTATGGATTATGTTTTTGAGGAAGTCAGATTAGATTATCATTAGATCATCATTATTCACTTCTGGCCTTGGAATTTTGAATTTATAAAGACTTGGAAGGATAAATAAGCTTAATGTGACTACTCAGGAGCGTACATTTAAGCATATATTTGCAGATTCAAGGTATTTATACCTTTTACTGAAAATCCCATGCTTCCCTCCAGTATAACTAAATATGTGGTGCAAGTTATAAAGTAGATGTAAAGGAACAAAAGGCCAAGGTGTTTGAACTTCACTACAGAAAAAGCTGTGGCTACTGGTTATGAAACAGATGTAAAGGAACAAAAGAACAAAGTGCTTGAAGTCACTCAAACAAGACCACGGAAGTACCTACATAAATAGTATCCTAGCCATCTTTTTAACATTCCCAATCAAAGATAAGAATTCTTTGAGAAAAATGGTGCAAAAATGTTAAGTAGACTTAACTGTATAAGCATTAGAGGAAAAGCACTAAAGATATGAAACCAATAACTTATAGAAATAAATGATTGAAATGTGACTGCCTATAGAGAATTACTGTTTGAGTCATTTCAAAAGATCTTCCTGATTGGCCCACTGGGGCAGATTAATGTCTCAAGGACAAAGTCAGCTCATGTGTAATTCCACATCAAGGCTGAATTTTCTCTTTTAAGAAATAAGTCGATCTTGTAGATGAAAGCTTTAGTCTTGTACTATCTGTGGAGAGTCAGACTACTCCACTGTATCTGATTTCAATAAATATTTCGAACCTAAACATAAAAAGATGAGGGTTTTTTTGAAGGTACATCCTCTGACATATGGGTAGATATGTATTTTCCTTGGTACTGTAAGTACTGTCTTCAAATAGTTTTACAGCTTGTAATATTAAGAAATATTTATTCCAACATAGGATTACTTAATGTCGGAAGATAATAGTCTAGTAAATCACAACTCTATTGAAACAATATAAAAAACAGAGCGTTGGTAGATATACCTTTATCCCCACAATTAATCATTTTATATGTTTTTTCTTTTGTTTGGAAACACTATCAATCTTCACTTGGTGGGATTCATATATTCAGATCTGCATCACTTGCATATTAGAACATTCACTCAAATTCCTCATATGTTACTTGCTTTCTACCACTCAAATGGTGCCATTTGCAGAGATTTTACATGGAAATGATGAGTAGTCAATGCCCTTTACATGGGCAGGTGTAAAGTTGGCATGAGGCCAGGTACTACAGAGCATAACTTCATTGTACCAATTCTCTACTGGTGTATGGTAACATATAGAGTATGGCTACATGTAAAAGCTATACATGGACTAATTTGAATCTAGTGAACTAGTTTGAATCTAGTGATTGTGGGTAATAAAAGGAATCAAGACAATGAAGCATGAAGCATGAGTTTCATAGGCTATGTCTACACTAGAAAAGTTAAGTCGACCTTATTAAGTCAACTTAACAAAGTTGACAACTTTTCTGGTATAGACACAGCCCCTTGTCGACCTTATTAAGTTGACTTAATGCTTTAATCAGTTTCTCCACACACATCGGGTGCATCTACACTGGCAACTTAGGTCTACTTAAGGACACTTAAGTTGACCTACACAAAGCTGCGTCCATTAAGACGACTTAAGCGCTTCCTTAAGTTGACTTAATAACAGCTTAAGTCAACTTAATAACACCACCTCTGAAGGTCGATTTAAGCCTTAAATCGACTTCTTAAATTGATTTAAAGCCAATGTGGACAGGGAATAGCGCTTAACTAATCTCATTAAGTCAACTTAAAGCCAGTGTGGACGGCTTTGTCTATTGTTAAGTCGATTTAACAAAGTCGATTTAAGTCAACTTAAAGTGTCGCTACTCTGTTAAGTCTTCTTAACAAGGTCAACTTTATGTTGACTTAAATTCGACCTTATTAAGTCGATTTAACATAGTCTACTTAACTTTACAAGTGTAGACATAGCCATAGTGCTATGAGAAAAGTTTTAATGATTTCATGCAATTTCAGGATTAGGAAGTCCTATCAACAATATGCCTATTATAGAGAAGCAGGAAATGCAGCATCTGTCTTTGGCAACCTGCCAACTCACATCCTCAGCAATCTCAAGTCACCTTTCTGCTATTAAATTCTTCAGTAGGCTAAATGGTTATGCAGATCCTTGTAGCAGATTTTCAGTTGTTAGATTTTTGGCAGGGTGGTTTCATGCCAGTGGCACCAGGTAGGATTCATGTCTTCCAATCCCAGTTTACATGTTCAGGGGTTTTTGGCAGCCAAGCTAATTCCTGTCACTTCCTTGTTGCAGGTACACCATAGGGAAGGTACGTAATGACCAGATCAATACCTTGGTAAAGGATTTTAAAAGGGAATGTTGATTAAAGGAATGGAATAGGAGAAAGGGGCTTTTATGAAAGGTACAGCAGGGAGCTAACCCCCCTTTCTTATAGCTCACCTTAAGCCTCCTAGGGGTGGATGGTAAAGTCCCAGAAAAGTGTTGGCTGTGGGACCTGAGTGGAACAAGAGGGGGAGTCGGAGTGTGATGACACTCACTTGTCTCCTGGAAACTGGATGGGCAGACGAACTTAAAAGGGTTAGTTCTGTGTAGTAAAGACCCCTTTTACACAGAGCAGACTGAGGCAGAACCCATCCTCTCCCCTTCTTAGGAGATGAAAAGCCAGGTATGGTGAACTCTTGCTGTGGGCATTGAACTAGCTCTAGGGATAGTCCAGGTCATCCCAGATATCTAATAATAAAGTTATTCCCTGATTAAAACCATACCAAATGTCTCCTGGAAGGAAGTGGTTCCTGTGGTTCTGAATAAGTGAGAGTGGAGGTAGACCAGAGTATGAAAGCAGTTGTGATCTGCTGGAATACAATATATCATTACTCTGACAAAAGATTTATGGTATGATCAAAAAGACACAAATTGTAATCAATGCCATTGTAACACTAATCATTTTCCATTGATTGATATGCCAAAACAAATTCTCAGCAGAATAATTAGTTCTATTCATTGTCAGTCAGCCATTCTCTTTTTCTTTTTATTACACTTTTCTTAATTGTACAATAAACTTCATAAGAAAAAACCCAAAACAAACTAATCCAGTTATAGATCTGGAATAAACTGGAAGGAAATGAATGCATCATCAGAAACAATGCTAAATTTTGCTTTGGAATATTGATTTTGCTGTAGTGTTATGTATATGCTCATCTTAACACACTGGGACTCGAACTGATAACTTCCATTAGTGACAATGAAATCTATATAACTAAACCACAGTTGTATATATGCACGGAGGGACGTGGACGCAGCTCCTGCGCACACATATAACTGACACAGCTGTGCGCGCGCAGCAGCTGAATCCACGTCCATGCCGTGCATAAGCCTGTGGATTACTTCCGCCACCCGAACCCCTGGACTGAGCTGGGGGGCCAGCTCCGCTTCGAGCCAGCCCTCCAGCTCAGTTCCCAGGCTCCGGTTGTCAGCAGGATCAGCTGGGGGATCGGGGGGCGGCAGAAGCTCCGCCGGGGCTCTGCCCCCCCCCCAAACCCCCGCCTGCGCTGTGGTTTTTAATTTGCATAATTTTACCCTTTGAACTCCAATGTTTTTCTTACTTATGAGTGCAGAAACTCAGGACACTCCACCCTCCATCATTTCTCATCCCTGAAAAGTTTGGAGTAAACACTAAGTGATTACCATTCTTCAATTTGCGATTCTTTAGAGAATCGGGGATTTACTGGTTTATCTCTAACTGGAAGAAAACTTATCAGTGGCAAAACATATTATGTCACTGTATAGAAACCATTCTGAGATTTTTAGCCTACTAGAACATTCATTTATGGAAACAAATGGAAAAGATAAAATTGTGAAGTTTAGTTGGACAATCAGGGGTGTCACAGGAATATATCAGTTGGATTTTTTTGAAGTTTTAAACCTGGTTTAAGAACATGTAAAGTCCACTAAATTTATTGCAGTTATTTTCACCTACTCTATTTTGGAATTTGATCAATAACTCAGAACCGCAATTTGGAAATTATTGTAGGATGTGGATGATTTTTTTTTTAAGTATTCAAATTGCCATAATTTTCAGTTAGGGAAAACATGCTCTTTTGGCTTATAAAGTCCAAGGGTTATTTTTTTATTATTATTATTTTCTTTCTATATACACATGGCTATCAATAGTGAGTTACAATTGTGCATGGGTTATATTTAGGGTTAGATTTTGAAACTAAGGTGAGAAGATTAATATATGACAAAAGACTGTATACAATGAACAGCAAACAAATCCAAGGAACATGAAGTTGAAATTCACTAAAGACAGATCCCAATATTTAAAAAATGTTCTGGTCTTTGTTTTAGAAAACATGAATCAAAATGTATTAGAAAATGAGCGCACTAAGCCCAGGCAACTACCTTTATTTTTCACAGAAATGATACCACATATTGTAAAATTTCTATGCAGAAGTAAACACTAGAAAACTTCATAGTGCAGGATGGAGGTGAGAGGCAGGACATTTTGTCACAGATAGATTTATATCTCATGCCACATATAACATGACAGCAGTGACCTCATGTTTGCTCTTTTCAGTGTGCCTTCATTGTACCCTAATGTTTCACAGTAATATTAACAAAATGACATGGCATACTGGGGTGGCTGCTCCAAACTAGCATCTAAGGAGTTAAAAACAGCCCTAGCGAGGCTGCATGGGAGACAACCAATAGAAGACAGGCTGGAGGAACATGAAATCAATGGCCAATAGGTCCATATAAAAGGAGCTGCAGGGCAAAGCAGAACAGTCACTGTCTTGAGCTCAAACAGGAAAGCTCAAACCTATGTCTCCTTTTAGTTGAGAAGCCTGTGGTATCTGGTACAGTGTTATTGTTAGGCATGAGTGGTAGCAGACCCTGAGGACAGCCAGGGAAGGTGCTAGAGCTTTGGGAAGTAGCCCAGGGAGTCAACAGCAGGGAAATAAGTTAAGGTTCAGCAAGAGTCTGTGATCCACAAATTACCTGTGCTGGGACCCAAAGTAGTGGATCCTGCCTCCCCCCTACCCCACTACCCGCCATTAGCCACTGGAAAAGTGGTAGAATAAGTTGCTGCAGGTGCCACTAAGGAACTGGTGAAAGAGATTCTGCAGTAGCCACTAAGAAAAGTGTCTGGATTCCTGAGAAGCCAAACCTTCCTAGAAAGAGGGGAGATATAGATTGTGTCTTGACTGGAGGGCTGAGTCATGAAGAAGCAGCTGTGAATCCTGAGAGCTGCAGGAAGGGTACAGGTCAGTTGCAGTGAGAGAGTGATGGTGTGCAGACTGCATATGTGGGCACTGGCTTGAGCTAATCCCCAGACAATCAGCAGGAAGTGTCATTCCTGCAGTGAGCACTGTGAATCTGTCACCGCTGTGTATTAGTAAAGGTTAGTATTCTATCATATACTTATAGAATAATGTATCTTCACCCACTTATTTATATATATTAACCACTTTATTTCAATTGGATGACCTAGTGATTGGTCAAGGATACTTTAAGATGAAAAGGTGTGGAGTGCTGCTGAACAGCTGCAAATTGCAGATGCCTAAAAGATGAATGGGGATGGTAAAATTCCCTCAACTAGGATAGCAAATTCTCAACAAGCCAATAGCCTCTTCTTACCTTTCCCCATGCATTGCTTTCCTTTCATTCATCTTGCATTCATGTCAGAAGAGATTGATTATAGTTGCTTCACAAATTCATTGCAGGTAAAGTTTTTTGTGGGTGCCCAAAAAAAAATGGAAGCTATCTTTGAAAATCCACCCTGAGTTGCATAGGCTATATAAATGTTTCAGTTATTCCTCACTATAGATTGTAGAAGTGTATAACTGAAAGGGGCCTATAAAGTTCTCCCAGGCCAGTCCCCTGCACTCAGGACAGGGCTAAGTATTATCTAGGTTGTCCCTGAAAGGAGTTGGTCTAACATGCTCCTAAAAATCTGCAATGATAAAGAATCCACTAGCTCCCTAGGTAATTTATTCCAGTGCTTAACTACCTTGACAGGGAGGAAGTTTTTTACTTAATGTCCAACCTAAACTGCCCTTACTCAATTTAAGCTCATACTTCTTCTATGCTCAGAGGGTAAAAGGAACATTTTTTTCTCCCTCCTTCTTGTAACAACCTTTAATGCACATGAAAACTGTTACCATGTCCCCTCTTTCTTCTCTTCTCCAGACTCTTTGCTCTTCTCTGAACTTTCTCCAATTTCTTTCAATCTTTCCTGAAATGGGGCGCTCAGAACTGGACACAGTACTCCAGTTTAGGCCTAATCAGTTCAAAGTGTAGCAGAAGAATTACTTCTCATGTATTGCTTACAATGCTCCTGCCAATACAGCACAGAATGTTGTTTAATTTTTGCAAAAGTGTGGTGCTGTTCACTCTTATTGGATACGTCTACACTTGTAAATTAAGTCGACTTAAGCTTGCTTAAGTCGACTTAATTTACTCTGCATCTACACTACACTTTCCTTAAGTCGACTTAAGCAGCTGCTTAAGTCTACTTAAGGAAAGATTAAGTCAACTTTGTAAAACCTCATTTTAAGTCGACTTCGCTGGCTAAGTCAACTTTAGAAAGTTGACTTAGCCAGTGTAGAAGTGAGTAACCCTAAGTCGACTTTAAGTTGACTTAGGGGGTTCCAGGGCTTCCCCACCGCCCTCGATTTGGCAGGGTCCCCTCTAAGTCGACTTAAAATTTGAGTGTGGACATGATAAGTAGACCTAAATTAACAAGTGTAGACATAGCCATTGAGCTTGTGATTCACTATGACTCCACAGTCCTTTTCCACATGACTCCTTCCTAGACCAGTGGTTCTCAACCTTTTGTGGGTTGTGACACACCTGGCAGCATATTGCAACTCTGCAGGACACACTAGCCGACTTCCTCCAGGCCAAATCCAGGCATTTCCATGGCTCTCCGTGGCACTTACCACTGTGTGGTGACACAGTAATGTGTCCCAACACAGTGGTTGAGAATCATTGCCCTAGACAGTCATTTCCCATTTTGTATGTGTGCGACTAATTGTTTTTTAACCAAGTGGAGTGCTTCACATTTGTCCTTATTGAATTTCATCCTCTTTACTTCCAGCCATTTCTCCAGTTTTTCCAAATCATTTTGAATTTTAACCCTACCTTCCAAAGCACTTGCAATCCTTCTCAGCTTGGTATTGCAAAAAAAAAAAAAAAAAAAAAAAAAAATTAAAGGGTGCTATCTCTATGCAGTTATCTAAATCATTGATGAAGATATTCAACAGAACCAGACTAAGAACTGATCCTTGACCAACCCTACATAATATGCCCTTCCAGGTTGTGAACCATAGATAAATATGTTCTGGGAATAGTTTTCCAAAAAGTAGTACTTCCATCTATGTGTTATTTCCCTAGTTTGTTTATTAGAATATCATGTGAGACAGTATTAAAAGTCTTACTAAAGTCAAAATATACTACATCTACCATTTCCCCTCTATCTACAACATTTCTTGCCCAGGAGTGAGGGGAAGATGGAGGGGGTAGCTGTTCTTGAGAAATACAAGCTGACTTTAACTTATCACTTTATCTTCTAGGTATTTACAAATTGATTGTTTAATTATTTGCTCCATTATCTTTCTGGGTACTAAAGTTAAGCCAACTAGTATGTCATTCCTTGGGTTTTCCTTATTTTCCTTTTTATAGATTGGCACTATGCTTGCCCTTTTTCAGCCCTCTGGAATCTCTCCCCTATTCCATGACTTTCTGAAGATAATCATTATGGCTCAATATCTCCTCAGTCAGCTCCTTGAGTATTCTAGGATGTATTTCATCAAGCCTTGGTGACTTGAAGACAAACTTTCACATGTTCTTTCCCTATTTCAGCTTCTGATCCTACCTCATTTTCACTGCCATTCATTAAATTAGATGTCCCATCACTACTGAATGTTTTGGCAAAAACCGAAACAGTCATTTAGTACTTCTGCTATTTCCACATTGTTGTCCCCCTCCCCCTCCAATTGAGTAATGGGCCTAATGATGCTCATTTTCTTGCTTCTGTTGTATTTAATTTCTTATTACTCTGTCTTTAACTAGTTGAATCTCAATTTGTGCCCTGTCCTTTCTAATTTTTTTCTTACATACTTTTTTTATTTGTTTATGTTCATTCTTTGTAACTTGACCTAGTTTCCACTTTTTGTAGGTGCGTTTTTTTGTTTTTGTTTTTTAATGTCAGATAATTGAAAATCTTCTGGTTAAGCCAGGGTAGTCTCTTGACATAATTCTGATCTTTCCTATGCAGTCGGATAGTTTTATTCTTGTTCCCTTATGACATCTCTGAAAAAGTGCCAACTCTATCTTAAAGTGCTTTTCTCTTTAGACTACCCTGAAATCTTACCTACTGACTCCCCAAGTTTGCCAAAGGTTGTTTTCTTGAAATCCATTATCTTTATTCTGCTCTTTTCCCACCTACCATTTCCTAGAATCAAGAACGCTATAATTTTATGATCACTTTCACCCTAGCTGCCTTCCACTTTTAAATTCTCAGTCAGTACCTCCTACTTGTCAATATCAAATCTAAAGAGTGCTCACCTAGTACATTTCTCCACCTTCTGAAATAAAAAAATAAGTCTACAATACAATCAAAGAACCTGTTGTATAATCTGTGCCCTGGTGTTATTTTCCCAACAGATGACTGAATAAAGTATGGCATGTCCCCTTGATAAAGAGATTTTGCATATGAAATGTGTTTCCAAGTAAAGAGTAATATCTCACTTTATTTCCAAACCCCTGTTGCACAAGGAAAATTACATCTCTGATTCTTCTTAATCCATAAGTGAAAACAGTGGTATTATATGCAGTATTGTCATTAAATCTTGTGATTTTATGTAAAAAAAAAAAAAAAAGAAAGAAACCATAGTGTTGGCTTTTCAGAATTGCACACTCAATCTTTGTGAATCCAAAGACAGTACCTCAGAACCTTACCCACAGAGTGGACAGTATATGTTTCTCAACTTTTATACTATGCATAAAACTAATTATAATTTGTTTTACCCAAACTGTCACATATTACAAAGTATATAGTTAAATTCAAGACAGATTCTACTGAATGAACATGTCTCTGGGACTAATTTCAAAATATGTCTCCAGTGAAACTGAACTGTGTGACTACAGCATGTTTAGATTGTGACAGAGCTATCTTTAATCTAGCTAGGGATACCAATTTCATTGAAATAGTTACAATATAAACTTCTGCTTTAAAGGCCAATTCTGGACCTTAGGAAATGCTTTAGTCAGCTAACCCATGCTGAAGCCTACACTGCCACAGATTCACTGCTATTGGTACCCAAGCAAGCTAGATTCAAGTTAGAACTAGTGTGTTCACATGCTGAAATTACACTCCTCAATTGCCATGTCTAAGAGTTACCTTGAGGCTAATGCCGGGGCGAGGGGGGGGAAGAGGAGGGGTGTTGTATCAATTTGTCTAAGGCTTAAGAAACAATTACATTACTAAGATGAATGCATTCAATGTAACATATTGTTGAATCATCTACAGTGATTTAGATTTCAGTTGTTGCCTGTCTGAGTTAATAACTCGATTTGTTGAAATAAACTCAATTGGAATTATTTAATCCAAGATTATTAATAGGAGACTAATACAGCCCTATATAGAATATAGAAAATAAGCAAATACATTACCATTCTTTGTCAGACTAAGAGATGGATATGTCATTCCTTCATCTGGAAGGGATGTGTTTTTTATTCCCACCACTAAGTTTTTATATTAGTATCATTATACGGGATTTCAGGCAGAGGAAACATCATTTCCAAAATTATTCTCCCAGAAACATGTGTTGGGTTGTCATAGCTCTACGTTCTCAGTTTCCTGACTTCTGTGTGAAGGTGTGATTATTTACAGCAAAGAAAACTAACAATTTTTTCAAGTTAATATCTCTCAATGGGTTTTTCGTATTTCACAACCATTCTTTTATGTAATTTCTCTAACAGAAAATATCAGCTATATCAATCCTCAAGTCTATAGGCTTATATTAGATAGGTGTTAAGGGGATGATTTTTACAAGCATCTAGAGTTGTACCGACATGAAGATATCCAAGAATTATTAATACAGCATAATGAACAAATTTCTGAATAAGGTTACTTACTGATCAAGGACCAATGTTCTGGGCTTTAGAATCCAGACATACTTGTTGAAGATAAAGATTTTAAAGAATGTTGTGTATATGTAACAAAAAAACCCCCTCTTATTTTAAACACAATTTAACCTTATAATTGTATCTTTTTAGACTCAGCATGGGTATTCTCAGTTTCAAGCTATACTGCATTGTAAAGATGCACATAAGGGAAAGTAAGGGGTCATAATATGTACTTCCGGTGTTCTTAAAATTAACAGCAGGTGCTTGAATAAAAGTGGGTGAACAAAGCAGATGCAACCTTGAAAATTGGCCATGTAGCTGTGTGTTTCGATACTCCCCATCCTTTGGTTCTAAGAGACGTTCCTCTGGAAGATAACATCATGGATGACATAGCAGAAGTGGCAAGAGTTACCTAGGTTAACATTAGTATCAACATTTAAAGATCATAATGACAGAGGGAGAGTGCTTCCTTCTAATATGGGTGTGATCTGGAATTCAATAAATTCTTAGGCATTGGAGTTACTTAATCTAAACTGTTATTACCATTTAACAAGAAATGTTATTGTGTTAATATTTTGCTGAAAATTTTAAATAAGTATTCTCATTTTAAATGAAAAGATAAAATACAAAAACAAAATTAGCTATTGCTCAATCATTCCATACCAAGAGCTTTCGTGCAAATGCAGTCTTAATAGCCTTTCTCTACACAGATCTTACTAGTTTTCCTTGCATGGTAACACCAACAGCCTTTACAGTCCTCAGACCCCCAAATCTGTCCTCCCTAAGTTCTTAAATATATGACACTCAGGCCTTGAACACACGATCACTTTATCGCACATTAACAATCATTACCGCGCGATACCAACAACAGCGTACACACATGCAATAGGGCTGTTGCGCGTTAACTGCCTTGTTGTAGCGCAATACAAAAACCACCTCGACGAGGGTGGTAGCAGTTAACGCGGAAAAGCTGTTGTGCCTTTCCACTTGTGTGTACGCTTACCGCGCAATGATTGGCCTCCGGAAGTGTCCCAGCATTCCAAAGTCGTCCTCTCTGGTCTTCCTCTCTGGTCTTCCCCCCACCCGCTCTGTGGCCGTGACGAAACAGTCCCCGCCCTGATCAGATTCCCGGGATTTTCAAATTTCTCGTCTGTTTCACTTCCTGTTCTCTTCATTGTGGAGTGGAGTGCAACTCTGATCATCAGTAGCAATGGTGGCCCGTCGTGGAAGACGCGCACCCCTTTGGAGCACAGCAGAGATGCTGGACCTGATCAGCATCTGGGGAGAGTCCGCTGTGCAGGCGCAGCTATGCAGCAGCAGGCGAAATTATGATACATTTGGCATAATTTCTCGGGCCATGTCAGAGAGAGTTTATGATAAAGACACTGTGCAGTGCAGATCAAAGGTGAAGGAGCTAAGAATAACCTATCACCGAGCGAAGGAGGCAAACTGCCATTCTGGATCAGCACCTGCTACATGCAGGTACTATAAAGAGATAGAAGCCACCCTCAGTGGGGACCCCACAACCACTGCAAAGAGTCTCGTGGACACATTGGCCCCCGCTCATCCAGTGAATGCCAGACCCGAGCAGGATGAAGACATGATCGATGAGGAGGAGGAGATGGAGGATGACCTGGAGGAAAGCGCAACAGCGTGTAGCCAGGAGCTCTTCTGCACCCCCGCTGAGACCTCCACCCAAGACATGAATTGCAGCATGTCCTCTGAGGCGGCAGAGGGGGGTTCTGGTAAGTTTCTCTTTCGTGCAGCTATGGCTCCTGCTAAAATATCATTGTCCGGGGCGGGTGTGCTTGCTGTCTCAGTCCCCACTGTGCACGCTCTTTACTCTGCACTCATTAGAAGTGCATCAACACAAGCAGTGATTGTCAAAAAATCATCTGTATTTAGGTCAGTAAAGGTTTCCTCGATGTACCTCCAGAGCCCACTATTCATGTTAGATGGGAGAGCGTTTGTGTCTACGCTCCCAAAGACAGATACTTTGCCTCGCCAGCTGCAAAGCACAGCCCTGGGAACCATGGCAGCACACAGTGCAGCAGCATACGGTCCTGGCTTGCAACCGGTGGCATGTAGGATATGTATTCTAGCTGGCAGGGGCACTCTGAAGAGAGAGATATCGGGTTCCATCTGTGTGCCCTGTGCAGAATGTTAGCCCCCAGTAAGCTTTCTATTAGGACGTACCTTGTCCGCTTCACGTCATAGGATGTTGACTGTCCTGCACCTTCCAGTGGAATGTGCTACTGGAAGGTTACATTGGTTATCTAGGCTCTGTGTTAACAACAGCTTTATTATTATTATTATTTTTTAGATTCAACCTTCACAAGGCCGGTGTCTACCCCAGCTGACCGCATGAGAAACATTCGGCGGCGTGCTCGAAGAAACAGGGAGGATTTGTTTCAGGCCCTGCTGAAAACAGCACAGGAATCCGCGAAGGAGAATTGAGCCTGGAGAGACGAATCCCAACAGAGGAGGCAGAAACACAGGGACAAACTGATAAGCATGATGAAGGAGCAAACAGAACTGCTCAAGAGCATGATTGCTTTGCAAACCCAGACGATTAATGTATGGGCTCCACTCCATACAGTTCAGCCGTGTCGGCCTCCCACACTCTGCAGTCCTTCAAAGAATGTCTTTGAAGGCCACCTGGCCCCCTGGTACACTACAACATCCAGTCCCCCCCAGAGCTACTTTTTAGAGACCCGCATCTACACCCACCTGTAACCCCCACCCTTAGGTTTTAATAAAAACAGTGACAAATAATTTGAAGAGTGCCTTTATTTGTACACATTGAAAATCTCATAAGGTGCACCTGATGCGTCCTGTAAGTTAACTAGGGGAGGGCATCATTGAAATGGTCCCTGAGTGCCTCCCTTATGCGAGCAGCTTCTCCTTGGGCCCCCCTAATACTCCTAGTGGCTGGCTGTTTGTATGCTTCCTCGAGGTGCTGTGCCTCCATAGCCCACCCCGGGGAAAACTTTTCTCCCCTACTTTCACAAAGGTTATGAAGGACACAGCACGATGCAATCACAGCAGGGATGTTGTCCTCTGCCAAGTCCAGCCTCCCATACAAACATCGCCAGCGCCCTTTTAAATGGCCGAAGGCACACTCCACAGTCGTTCTGCAGCGGCTCAATCTGTAATTGAACCACTCCTTGCTGTGATCTAGGATACCGGTGTACGGCTTCATGAGCCATGGCATCAGTGGGTATGCTGGGTCTCCGAGGATGGGCATCTCCACCTCCCCCACTGTAATTTTTTTATCTGGGAAGAAGGTACCCCCTTGTAGCTTCCGGTACAGACCAGTGTTCCTGAAAATGTGGGCATCATGCACCTTTCCCGACCACCCAGCATTGATATCCGTAAAACGCCCCTTGTGATCCACGAGTGCTTGCAGCACCATGGAGAAGAGCCCTTCCTGTTGATATACTTGGTCGCAAGATGGTCTGGAGCCAAAATAGGGATGTGTGTGCCATCTATGGCTCCCCCGCAGTTAGGGAATCCCATGGCAGCAAAACCGTCCACAATCTCACGAACATTGCCCAACGTCACCGTCCTCCGTAGCAGAACGTGTTTGATGGCTCAGCAGACTTGTGAGAGGGCTAATCCGACGGTGGACCTCCAGACTCCAAACTGGTTTGCAACTGACTGGTAGCAGTCAGGAGTCGCCATCTTCCAGACAGCAATTATAACATGCTTCTCCACGGTTAGGGCTGACCTTATGTTGGTGTCTTTACGTCGCAGGGCAGAGGCCAACTCTGAACACAGTTCCAGCAAGGTTGCTTTCCGCATTCAAAAGTTCTGTACCCACTGCTCATCATCCCACAGCTGCATAACAATGTGATCCCACCACTCGGTGCTCATCTCTCGTGACCAGAAACGGCGTTGCACCGTGTGCAGATGATTGGTGAAGGAGCTGAGCAACGCAGTACTGTTGCTCTGCATGGCATCGATCAGCCCCTGCTCCTCAGCATCCTTGTCTGACTCGGAGCTCATTGCATACTGAGCAACCAGCCGAGATTTATTTAGAATGCTGAAGGCAACAGTGGCGATTAGAGCAGGATCCATGCTGTCGCAGTTGTGATTGCTTGCAAGTAGTTGAAACACTGCACTGTTGAAAATAGGCACGAGTTGCTATTGGCAACGAGGAAGACGCAAGGGGAACACAGTGCACCACGGGAAACTGAGATTTTACCCATGGCGCTTTGCATTCCTTTCCTTCATCCCATGATTCCAAGCGCAGATTGAGGGAAAATTGAACTGTGGGTTATGTGCCCAAAATTCATTGCACTCCACCTCGATATTGCAAAGAATTCTGTTGTGTTACAAGGAGCGATGTGTGTACGCGCTATCCCGCAATAAAGGTCACGTGTTTTTTATAGCGCGATTGCCATGTTGCGCTTTAATGTGATCCCAGACTTTTACTGTTCGGTTCATTATCCCTGGAGGTGTGAAACCAGCCCTCCCTCCCCTATACCAATTTGCTTTGTCATGCCCACTTCACACAGTTTGCACCTCAGATTTGCTTGGGATAAACAAACAAAAAGCTTATTTAATAACAAAAACACACAGATTCAAAGATGAAATAGTAAGGAAAACACACCAACAGTAGACAATAGACAATAAACATAAAAACGCAACCTCAGATTTTAGATATCTGTATTAGATAAAATACCTTTCTTTAGCACAACTCACTTATTGACTTAAGATGGTGCTCTGAGAAATGCCTGGCTACAGAAATAATCCAGAGTTCATGGACAGCCTCCTACCATGAGGCTATACCTCAGTTATAGATAAAATCCTTAGTCCCAAGCTTTTTTATTATTTTTATTTTAATTTTATTTATTTTATTTAATTTTAAAGGCTTTTCCCCCTCATTCCTTCCCTGACATTCTCTATCCATGGTAACTCACAGTTACTCAGAGTGGGGAAATTCCCTAGTGATTTGACAGGATGTCTCAATGTCTTTCCATTAACTCTCATGGTCCATTGCCTTTTCCTGGGTTTGACAATGGATGGCTACTTTGAACCCAGTTTTGTGTAAATACTAATCTTGGGAGTTTGGTTTCCTTGCTTTACTGCTCACTGTGCTGCTGTGAAATGTATTTGGCGATATAGCACAGATTATGAGCACAGTTTCTGTTTTCTCCTCGGTGTATCTGAGACCTGATTATCATAGTGTCTCTTTCTGATTGCCAGGTGCTCAGGATTATTGCATATGGTAATGCATAATTTAACTATAGATTCACTTCCTCCAGATCCCTCTAGGGAAGATGAGTGTCCCCAGAAATACTTAGAGGGAACAATTCCAGAAAGTAGAGAAAACAACTGCAGATGGCCTTTACATGAGCCATGCAAATGGCGGTGGAGATCACTCCTTGTGTCATTCTATAGCACAGCATAAGGAAATACTATGTGGTCCAAAGTGATTATACAAATTAAATACCCTGAAGTAGAATGCAGAATTGAAGTCCTGGGTTAAACCAATGTGTTACACTTCCAGGAAGTTTGGCTGTTCAAGGTAATCCTATTTCAATGTAACATAATATACAGTAAAGATATTAAACTGTTTCCCTACATAAAATAGATTCATTGCCTCTTTACTATGTTATCTAGGGGCCCATTTTAGCATTCCATACTCAGTGTAAAATCCATAACATTTAGGGCATTTTGAGTTAACTTCTGATCACAGTGAAGTTATTATCAAAGCTCCCATTGACTTCAGTGGAGACAGGAGTTGGTATAAGTGTTTTGTATAGTTATTGATTAATAAAAATATTTCAAGTGATACTTAAATTCTGTGGTGGGAAATATTCATTGCATTTTGATTCATTACAATGCTTATAAGTCCTTAAATGTCTATATTGGGAATATATTCTAAAATTATACATTGTTAGGGAACTTTGAGCCCAGCAAATTGCCACTACTGCTTTACTTCCTCACCCCAATTTACAGTAGGTAATGACTGAATAAAGTGATTAAATAAAGTTCTGAGGTTTAGATTTAATTGTTTAGTGATTATGTTGTAAATTAATTTTACCACGATAGCTTGATCCAGAAACTCTAAACCTACATATACAGCAACTCACATAATGGGATCATGATCCACGTCTGGGCTACAATAAGGCAAATAATACAATGGAAAAAGGTACCTAGGACCCAATTTTCACAAGTGAGTAGTCATTTTAGATATCTCCAAATTTTGTAGCCCAACTCTTCTTAAAATAGCCCGCTTTCTAGAGTGTGTGCTTAACAGTTTCTGAAAATCAGGACTTGTGAAGGTATCTGAGGATGGGCAACAAAAATTTAAACAACAAATTACTAGTTACATGAGGAGATCATGCCTCTAAAGCCATATAAAGCCAGCTACATGAATGTGCTAAGAAAAAGTAGTTTCACAAACTTCAAAAGATCCTGTGAGTGCTCTGAGCTTCTGGATGCTCAGGTCACTAAGATACTGATACTGCAACCATACAGTTGCTTAATTTTAAGCAGTGCAATCAAAGGGACTAATCATGTAATCTTTTAAATTTAATCACGTGCTAAGTAATTGAAGGAGCAAGGTCTTATTAGGTGCCTAAATATACATTTCAAAGCCTAAATTAAGGAACCTCACTTTGAAATGATGATGAAATTATGAATAATTCTGAAGGTGTACGTTTCAGGTGCTGAAGACCTGCAACTCACATTAATGTAAGTTTGAAATTATGTCTGTTGAGACTAATGGGGCTCCACTCACCACACTGACACCTCCTGCTGGTGGTCTTGGGGATTAGCTACACAGGTCAGTATGACCTCTCCAGATCGTGCCTCATTCACTTTCACATCTGTTCCTGGATCCATGTCACTCTATGAACCATAGCATCCTCTTCATGCTACAGTACTCTGGTCATGTCATGAAATCTGTGCTACCCCTTTCTAAGGGTGATTGCTGAGTTCAACTGTTCTACCATTTCTCCAGTGGTGACTGGTGTATGGGAGGGATCTAGGCCCACCCACTACTCTGGGTCCTGGTCTAGGGACCCAGTAGATGACAGACACATGTTGACTATGTCTACACTTGTTAATTTAAGTCGACTTAGCATGTCTACACTCAAAAATGAAGTCCACTTAAAGGGGACTCTGCCAAATCATAGAATCATAGAATCATAGAATAATAGGGTTGGAAGGGACCTCACGAGGTCATCTAGTCCAACCCCCTGCTAAAAAGCAGGACCACTCCCCCTAAATTATCCCAGCCAGAGTTTTGTCTAACCGAGCCTTAAAAATCTCCAAAGATGAAGATTCTACCACCTCCCTAGATAGCCCATTCCAATGCTTCACCACCCTCCTAGTGAGAAAGTTTTTCCTAATATCCAACCTTGACCTCCCCAGCTGTAATTTGAAACCATTGCTCCTTGTTCTGTCCTCTGTTACCCTCGAGAACAGCCTAGCTCCCTCCTCTTTGGAGCAACCCTTCAAGTAGTTGAAGGTTGCTATCAAATCTCCCCTCAGTCTTCTCTTCTGTAGACTAAATAAGCCTAGTTCCTTCAGTCTCTCCTCATAAGTCATGTGCCCCAGCCCCCTAATCATTTTTTGTTGCCCTCTGCTGGACTCTTTCTAATTTGTCCACATCCTTTCTGTAGTGGGGAGCCCAAAACTGGACACAGTACTCCAGATGCGGCCTGACCAGTGTCGAATAGAGGGGAATTATCACATCCCTCGATCTGCTGGCAATACTCCTACTGATGCAGCCTAATATGCCATTGGCCTTTTTGGCAACAAGGGCACACTGTTGGCTCATATTCATCTTCCCGTCCACCATAACTCCCAGGTCCTTTTCTACAGCGCTGCTACTTAGCTGATCGGTCCCCAGCCTGTAGCAGTGCATGGGATTTTTCCGTCCTAAGTGCAGGACTTTGCACTTGTTTTTGTTGAACCTCATGAGGTTTCTTTCGGCCCAGTGTTCCAATTTGTCCAAGTCTCTCTGGATCCTGTCCCTGCCCTCCAGAGTATCTACCATTCCCCCCAACTTGGTGTCATCCGCAAACTTACTAAGCACGCAGTCTATTCCATCATCAAGATCATTAATGAAGATGTTGAATAGAACCGGCCCCAGGACCGACCCCTGGGGCACTCCACTCATTACCGGTTGCCAACCAGACATCGAGCCATTGATTCCTACCCGCTGAGCCCGTTGATCTAACCAGTTTTCGATCCACCTTACGGTCCACTCGTCCAACCCATACTTCCTTAACTTGCCGATGAGAATGCTGTGGGAAACCGTATCAAAAGCCTTGCTAAAGTCAAGGTATATCACGTCAACGGCTCTTCCCGTATCCACAAATCCAGTCATCTCATCATAGAAGGAAATCAGGTTGGTCAGGCACGATTTGCCCTTGGTGAATCCATGTTGACTGTTCCTGATCACTCTATTTTCCTCCAAGTGTTTCAGGATGGATTCCTTGATGACCTGCTCCATGATTTTCCCAGGGATTGAAGTGAGGCTGACCGGTCTGTAGTTCCCCAGATCCTCCTTTTTCCCTTCCCTGGCATGCACCCTGGATGCCAAAGTCGACTTGTAGGGGGCTGGGTGGACCTGGGACTGGTCCATGGTGGCAGGAGGGGCACCCCTTGCCAAGTGCCAGGGGGCTCAGCATTTGCCCCATTGTACCTGAGTACAATGGGGGCTGAGCCGGACAGACACTGGCAGGATATAAGAGCAGGGTGGGCAGGGCTCTGTCCTGCCCTGTGTGGGGGCATGCTAGGCTCTAGCTGTGCCAGCCACCTTCACAGGGAGGGCAGTGGGGGATCCCTGAAGCCCTTTAAATCAACTTAAAGTCGACTTAGGGTTAATCTGCATCTACGCTACCTAAGTCAACTTAATAAAGTCGACTTATCCAGTAAAGTCAACTTTAAATGAGGTTTTATAAAGTTGACTTTAATTTTCCTTAAGTCGACTTAATTTGTAAGTGTAGACACACCCGTTGTGTCCACTCCAACTCTGCAGTACAGAGCCCTGGGCCATTTTCCTGCAGCCCCAGCACCTTCCTTACCCTTGGCCCTGGGCCTCAGCCTCCCAATCCCAGCAGCCAGCCAGGAACTTGTGATTTACCTGGTCCCTGCTAGTAGTACTGTTCTGTCCAGGATTCTTGCTGATGCTTCTTTTTCATCCTCATCCTGTCCTCATCATTGTCATCCTCCTCTGTCTTCATGCCTGCCCAGCACCCAGTCCTTCCTCCCTATGTTCCAAGGAGGAATTGACTCTTCTGTGCCCTGCAGCTCCTCTTAGATGGGCCTGCCTGGTCCTGGCTGGCTGATTCTCTCAGCTCCTCTATAACTGGCTGTCTCTTGCAGTGCCTCCCTAGGACTCTAACCCCACATAGGCCAACGTGGGGGTCAACAGCTGATTTCATGAGCATATTTGAAAATCAGATTCCAAGTATCCCAAATTTGACACTAAAAAAACAGCAGCAATCAATTTTTTTTAAATGTGGGTCCATGCCTTTATAATTTGTGTTATTACATAAATAAAAGTAAATATAAGAAATAAATTAAAATAGTTATTGGACTCTTGGTCGATTGCCTTTTCTAGGTTTTCATTATTATTATTAATTATTATTATTAATATTATTATATTGCAAAAGCATTGGATGACACAAATGAAAAGTATTAGTTTGGATCTAAAAGGACCAGAAAGTAAATGATTGGACATGTGAATCCCCCCAATTAGGAATCCACTTGTATTTTCTGAACCAATCTGGAGCAGACAAATACAAACAAACTGTTCTCAAGGTCTTTTTGTTTGTTTGTTTGTTTGTTTGTTTGTTTGTAGGAAAATGGAATAAATACTGATTGAAACCTTTGAAATGACTGAAAAAAATAAATAGGGCTAGACATAAATTAGTGAGTTGATGAACCCAAGATATCCAAAAGAACAAATGATGTGCCATTTATTCATTTATTTGCTGGAATTAACAGAGATTATGAAATGATTATGTTCATCTCTGTGGTGTTTCAGTTAATTTATCTGAAAGGAAAACAGTCAGAAATAGAAGAACTCTGTGAAGTAAAAACAAAAAGCTAGTACTCATAGCTAGCACATATAGCATGCTTAATATGATTTCTCCATTGACTTTAAGCATTAAATCATTCCCTAAAGAGATTTAGAGAATTTTATTTTAATTTAAAGAAAGAGAAATAATCAGGCACACTTATTTTTCAAGACCTCACAGTTTTAATAATATACAGATTCTATCAGGATTTCTATGCAATTTATAATTTATAGGACATTTTATAATAGCCACCAACAGTTCATCTGTCTCTGGTTTTACTTGATACTTGTATAAATAAATAATCTTTGTATCTTTGGGGATGTTTCTTTGATATTTTTTATCTTTAAATATTTAAGTTCCACATGTGTCACAAGGGGCTGTTAATATGAATAAAAATAATTAATATTACATTTTATGCTGATAAATATTATATAATTTCCCTGACACATTTTCAAATGTTTAAAACAAGGCCATTGAATTTTTATCCATCAGCCAACCCTAAACTGGCAAAACTTCTCCTTATTGTGGAAAGGAATGAAATCCATAATAGATATGCTGGAGGGCAGGGACAGGATTCGGGCAGACCTAGACAACTTGGAGCACAATGGTAAGACTGCCATGAATTTCATTGAGAGTTGAATCTAGACATGCACCAATTGGGCTATCTGAGCACAAATGTGCTCATACATCTCACCACACTGAAAAAAAAAAATACAAACTGATTTGTGCTTCCATTTTAGATTTTTAATGTGTTTATGAAGCTGAATAATAGATTAGCCCATAAAAGAAACACCCATGGGGTGAAAAGAGAAGAGGAAGTTTAAAAGAGGAGAAAGGTAGGGAAACATTTTTAAAAATAAAGGAAAAAAATCAAAAAATCAACAAATTTCATGGAATCAAGATAGAGATAGAGATAGAGATAGAGATAGAGATATAATGACTGAAAAGGACCTCAAATGTCACCAAGTCCAGTCCTCTGTGTTGTGGCAGGACAAAGTTAAACTAGACCATCCACGAGAAGTGTTTGTTCCATACTGTGGAACTGTGTATTTTTTAAAAGAACTCCAGTGATGGGAATTCCACAATTTCCTTTGGAAACTGTGATGCTATAAGATTGAAATATGAACATGTATACCATGGTTGCTACCACTTTTCTACAATCACAACAAATCTTATACCAAGTATGTCATTTAAGGTATCAATGGAAAAGTTATAATTCACTAAAGAAGATTATTCTGTTTAAATTCATCACTGTTTAAATACAGTATTATCACTGTATCTGAAGTTATGAATGTTGACTATATACCTGCATTTCAAATGTGTTTGCTTCTGGGTTAACACCTATAAAGCATTTTACATCCAATCTAACTAGCCACTGTGAATGGACTATTCAAGCTTGGTGACCCATTAAAGGCAATTAATTCTTAACAATTGGGAGACAGAAAGAAAATGTGTTCTTCCCAGCAAGCCATTCCTGTGGATGCCTTAGCGAGAATATGTGTAATGACTGCTCTGTCAATCAGCAAACCAAGTAAGGGGAGGTAACATGCTCATGTGACCCTGGATTCCATCTTGTTCCTTTAATTTTCCACAAACTGTCCTGTAAGCTTTGCCACATGACTGGAGATTCTCTTTTTCTAACAAAGAATATATTAAAGATCCTTGAATCATCACCATATTGCCTCTTTCCTACTCTGATGTCTGAATTATGGATCAAAGGGGGTAGCCATATTAATCTAGTTGAGCAAAAACAAACAAGGAGTCTGATGGCACTTTTAAAGGCTAACAAATTTCTTTATTACATGAGCTTTCATGGGAGGGAATCCCTCTTCATCCGATACTTGAAGATGGGAAACCTACAGAATGGGAGAATAATAAGTACAGGGAGATAAACATCACAGGATCTGGTCAGATTGTAAACAGCAAATCAAAAGAATCATTAGGATTCAAACAGTGGAATTAGCAGGCAGGTGGGTGGGGGCACAAGGAAAGCAAAATTACCTATTCTAATGTGAAAAATGGAAATTATGGAAAGTTCGAAAAGGATAGCTTTGTTAGTCTAGTTCAGCCAAACAAATAAGAAGTCTGGTGGCACTTTCAACTAACTAACTAACTAACTAACTAACTAACTAACTAACTAACTAACTAACTACTTTTAAACTATCTTTTAAACTTACACTAATCTATGGAGTAAGAACCTTCCAATCTTTCGGAAGTTACCAGAGACTTTAGAAGCCAGCAGTATATTTCATCACTGATACAATCCTGATATAAAACTTTTAAACAGTTGTATGTATATGGTCCTATTAGAAGATTAATTGTGATTTTTTATTTATAAATAAACTTTTGAATTTTAGTTACTAAAGGATTAGTAATAGCATGACCATTGAGTAAGATCAGAGCTATTTATTGACCTGGCTATATTATTGGTCTCTTGGGGTCAGAAGAACACTTTATTTGATGGAATTGCATTTCAGTGACTAGCCATCATAAAGTCTAGTGTCTGGGTGGTGAAATAAGTGCTGGAATGCGTAAGAGGACTGCATTTTTGACTTCTTGCTACTCAGTGTGGTGAGACAGAAGTTTACTTTGTTCAAGGGCCTCACTGCCCCAAAACAAAATTCGGGGACCAGTTCCATTGGCGGAGGCCCTGTGTCCCCGGCTAAAGCCAGGGTCAAATCTGGTGCCTGCCACTGGCAGCGGCAGTCCGGCACTGCAGCAAAGGCTGGGGCTGGATCTGGCACCCCTTGTTGCTACCAGAGGCCCCGGGTTGCTAGCTGGGCCAGATTCACAGGCCAGAACCAGCTGCCGCCACCACCAGACCCAAGCGCTGGCCCTGTACTACATGCAAATTTTACTCTAATATCAAAGCGACAGTTCAGAGTGAACAATAGGGCCAGTTATTATACTACAAATGTGTCTATCACTGGGTCAACAGCCTTTGTAAAACCCTAACCCTAATCCTGTCATATATGCTGCTTCCCCCCATCACAACCAAGCCATTGTGCCAGTAAACCTGTGAGAACCCAGTTGAATTACTTAATTATATTGTACTGGCAAAAATTTCCACCATTAATAACACAATTGATTTTTCTTTAGACCCCATTTCATATTGGTTAATTTAATTAATAAGCCTGTATAAATGTTGAAAATTCTCATTTACTTAATCTGTTTTAAATTAGTGACACCCTCTTAAAAACAGGGGAAAAGGAGAAAAATGCACTATGGAAATTATTCCATCCAGATTCTTTTCTTCCTCCTCACCATTTTGAGCCTGTTGGCTTCTCAGCCTGTTGCTTCTGAATTATTTTATCCATTACACTTCAAATAATATTCAAATACTGTAGTTTCTCTCATGCTCATTTGAGATTTGTCATACATAGAATTTCAAAAGCAAAATTATAGCTGTGACAAAGCAGGTGCACTAGAAAAGGAAGAGGACAGAAAGAGTTCTTTCCTCTCCTTCACCAGTCTAGATTAAGAGGCCAATAATTTAATTGTAGACTCTGAGGAACAGAATAATTGATTTTTAGTTCACAGTCAATTCTGAAAAATCATGAAAAAAATTTCATATTGAACCAATTCTTTTAAAATTCTTTTGGAAAATTGTAAGTTAAAAAAAATCACTGCTTTTTAAACATTTTATAATTTTGAATTTTACAATTTTTTAAATTTAAAATATAAAATGAAAGTACATTTTTAAACCAAAAAATACTGCACTCTGAAAATTCAAAATGTTCATTTTGAAAATGTCACAACAAAACTTAGATTTTTTTCAGATTTTTTTTTTTAACTGAAACAATTCAGCAAAATCAACAAGAATTCACAGAGTGTTTTGGGGTCTCTGAATCTGCATTTTTCATTGAAAAAAGTTGCAGCAAAAAAAATATTGCCCAGCTCTGCTGTGGGGTGCAATATAACAAGTACACTAATAGAGCTGTGAGGTTATATTCTATATATATATATATAATAGAGATAAAATAATTCTATCTAATTTGGTACATCTTAAAACCTGGCACCCCAGGCAACCATCTAGTTCACCTATATAGTTGGGCCAGCCCTGTTATTGAGAGCAAATTTCACTGTGTGTCTTCAAATTATGTGATTAGGTTGCCTCCCACCAGTTGTCACAGCAGAAGTCTCTGTACCTGCCAGGTTAAGTTAAGAGAATGTGATGTGATGTAGGGCTCCATTCTGAAACAGAAGATGAAGAATAAGAAGCACCTTATTGCACCAACAGTGCTAATACTAATTATACTAATTATTGATTAGTAGAGTTGTTATATATTATTATTCTAGAAGCCCCCCAAATGTCTGGTATTGACCACATACAGAACTCAGTCACTTTCTCAAGGGACTTGCAATCAATGGAGGTACACACAACAGGAATGGTGGAGGAAAGGGATACAATCAAACTATGTACATGTTGTATTCATTAGTTTATCTTAGATAATACATATCAATTATACATGACAACCTATCAAGCTGTATGTTATTACTGCCACATTATTATAGACATTGCAATTGAAGTGTCTCTTGAGGAGCGATTTGAAGAAAAGTGTTTGGACACATAGAGGAAACTAAGAAAAGCACAATGGGTATGGCTACACTAGCAAAAGTTAAATTGACTTAAAGTCAACCTTATTAAGTTGACTTAACAAAGTGGACTAAGTTGATTTAAAGTTAATAAAGTCAACTTAAGTGTTACTCCCCGTCCAACCTGTCCTTAAGGAGTCTTAAATCGATCTAATGGGCGGTTGTTATTAAGTCAACTTAAGCTTTCATTAAGTCGACTTAAGGAATTTCTTAAGCTGACTTAATGAAAGTCAGGTGTAGACATGGAGTAATTTAGGTCAACTTAAGGCTCCTTAAGTCGACCTAAATTGCTAGTGTAGACATACCCATTAATATGTGTAAGAGGCCATGAGGAAAATTGGACAATGGTTGTGAGAAGTACAATCAAGGCTAGTGCTATTGACAGAGGTGAGAAAGATGACAAGATGAGACAGAAGTGACCAGAATGTGGACGGGAAAAGTTGGGAATGGCTTTCGTGAAGGGATGAGGTGTAACATGGTGTGAAAGAAAAAAAAAGAGTAGTTAGTAGAAGGATCTGAAGGTGAAAGTCACAGGGTCAGAATTCTGTGCAGGGAAAGTGACCCTAGCTGTTGCATTTTAAATAGATGTCAGGAACAAGAAAAGTTGAAGTGGTGCTAAATGATGGTTATTATAATCAAGTAGACATAAATGAAATCTGGTGGGATGATTCTCCAAACTTAAATATCAGTATACAATTGACATAGCAGATATAGGAAGAGAAGATAAGATGGAATTGATAATATCAAAGAACTACAATTAAGCAAAAGAGAGAGTAATAGGGAAATTCCTTGGGCTAGTATGCATGGCATGAAAAGTATAGGAGGTATGAAGAGAATGGGAATAAAGGAATCATAAATATATTGGTAGGCTCTGTGGTTCTCCCAAGACAAAGATACTTTAGCATGGGGTTCAACAGAGGAGAGGATGCTTTCTACCAGGAGATAATACAGGGATAATAAATAAGTTAATTAATTTTCTTTTGTTAATGCACCTATCTTAGCTTTAAGTGCCTACACAAACATTAAAAATACAACAGAAAACAAATTATTTTATACAAAAAGTTTTTAATACCCAATGCTACTTCACAGCATTACCAATATCTACCACCACAAATACCTTTTCAAAACTGTGCCAAAATTAAAGCTGCTCCATAGTTTAACAGATAAAACCCTCTGCCCAACCCTCTCAGAAAAGTCTCCAAATCTAGGTGACCTTTTCAATGCATCCTGAAATTTAACAACTCCAGCCTCCACTGCACCAAGTAGGGCAAATAAGTCGTACGTTCATCGACTCCTAACAGAGCATGAATTCTCATCAGCACTCACTCTTTTTAAACCAGAGGTGAGGTACACTAAGCATATTTGCTGTGGTGTAATATGAGAAGATAGACTCTCAGGTAACCAGATCTCAAACTATTTAAGATTCTGACTTGTGATAGGTGATCTATTTTGTCAGTTAGACATCTGTTAAAACAGATAAGAAAGCCTGCCACCTCTTTAGAACCAGAGTCACCTCAGCAAGGAGACTATTTAGCTACCTTGTGAAGAATTTTGAATGGACGAGACAATATGAGAGAACGCCATTGGACTCCCCCCACCTGCCACCTCACACCTCGATAACACACTAGTTGGTGGAGGAGCCAGAGGAAAGGGAAAAGGATAAGGGGTGAGTGTAGAAATAGTTATCCTGTTTCTACAAACCTGGAATCAGAGAAAACCTATTTCCATTCTGATTTTCAACTAAGACTGAAACATTCTGAAGATGTATGTAGGTGGTTTGTTTTGTTTTATTTTAATCTATGGCAAAAATACGGGCAAATGACAAAGAATTATGATTCATAAAAAGTTCACACATATTTATAGTATTTAGCAAGTAGCATGTTGTATGTTTACAGGAGTGCTTCTAGAAATAATTTTGCTTCTTAAAATATCTTTGATTTATTTTAGATTTTCTTGTTGGCAAGTAGCTGAACTTCAACATATTCATCTTCCAAATCCAATATGATATTTTTAAGGATCATTAAAACTCCAATTAAATTGACAGAGCTACTAAATGACTAACATTTGGGATCCTAGTATTTCTTGTGAGTTAATAGTCTCTAAAATGAGCACAGATAAACAGATGTGCTGCAATAATTTTTGTGTTGTAAAGAGTATAATTCAGGAAAGATTTTTGTTAATCTACTTGGTGTTTTATATTTTTTAAAAAATAAAAGCTATTCTCCAAGATTTTCAAAATTATAAACCTAGTGTTTGGTATTTAATTCTATATTTAGCTAACTAATAAGGAGTAGATTGTGATCTGTTACTCACAGGACTACTTGTAGATTATGCTACAGTTCAAAATGAGTATTCACATCAGCATTAGTAGTTTCATTTTCAAAGATTTCAAGGACTCAGCAACTTTGATTCACATCACTTAGGGCTGTTGGATGGTCAGCACTTTTGAAAATCAGGTCTATTATTTAGGCTCCTAAATCTAGATTTAGAAGCCCAACTTCAGAATTTTTAAACACTCACATATTTTTGAAAACTCTGGTCATTATCAATAATGACTTAAAATAGGAAACATAATAGGTACCAGAAAGTAAATTAAAATTCATCACATTGATGAGACAATGTCTTTGAATTCTTTGTGATAAATTACTATTATTTTTACTATCATTTCAAATATCTCATTTGAGGCAAGGCAATATCATGAAGTAGGAATCTTAAAATACTTTGATGCATACAGTATGTTAGAGGAAAAAAGAAGCAATAAAATACTCCAATAAAGCTTGCACTAATATAGAGACTTCAATTTTGACTTCAATGATCCAAAGACCACTATTATTAGGCTCCCAAATGTTCCAGTATTTGACAAAAAATGGCTGAAATGCACTACATTTTCAGTGCATGCTGTATTAGCACACTTCCGGTTACAAAATACAAAGAAATAAAAAAGCTTTTATCTATCCCTATACACACTTTTTTTCTTGAGAAGACTGAAGATGAATTGGATAGATCCAGTGAAGAGTGATACCAAACAAAAAGGTTAAAGATGAACAAATCTGTAAAGTTGTTACAAGATAGAAACTGATGTCTAACCTCATCCAACTGCATTGTTGTTGTACACCTGACAAACGATAATCAAACAGAGTTTATCTACCTACAATATTTTATTCTCCTCCATCACAGCACTGACAATGGGAATGAATGACATCCTTCTACCACTTTCTATCTTATACCAGCTTCATTGATTCATTCACCTTTAAACCTTTCTGGTCTATGCCACCGGACACTCTGGTATATACTATCATACATGTTGTCCTTTCTGGGTCCATTCTTGGTATGTGTCCAAACTATTGCAATTTTCTTTCCTTAGTGTCCTGAAATAGTATTTGTCTTGCCTTAGCCATTTTCTTAACTCTTTGTCTTTTTTTTATATTTCAGCAGTCTTGAAATTTTCAGTATTCCCTCCAGCCAGTTCATTTTTGTAGTCAAAATCTTTTGTTTGTCAGCTTTCCCTCTTTCTCAAAAATTCTGATCCATACATCAATATCGGCATGACAGTTGTCTCATACACATTGAATTTTTCTTATTGAAATGTCTTTAGCTTTCCAGATCTTGCAGCTTTTAAGGGATTAATAGCTAATCTGATTATTCTTTTTAATTTAATCTTCACAATTCACAATTTTCTATACTAGTCCTCCAAGATACACAATTTCCTTCCACTTGTTCTAGTTGTTTGCCTCCACATTTTCCAATGCCATAATATTTGTCTTCTGCCTGCTGATCTTCAGTCAGAATTTTCTGCTTTCCCAGTCTACCTTATTAGTTTCATCCAGTAAATCCTCTACTAGCAATGTTGTGAGGTCAATATTATCTGTAAATATAAGGTTATCTACCGTCCTATCACATAACATGGTTCTTCCCATTTCATTCCTCAAGGCTTACAGATATTACTACTTCCAATTTGAATAAATCTGGTGGTAACATGCATCCTTGTCTCACTCCTATGGTAGTCCTGTAGTTCAGTCAGTTTCTTGTCTACTCCCCCTGCCCTTGTGAACTTGCTATAGATGCTTTATAGCAGATAAATCATTTTTTTGGGGAATAGCATACATTCTTAAAATTGCCATAACATTCTCCCTCAAATGCTATCAAAAACCTGTTTGAAGTCGTATGAGGTTTAGTTGTATTCTGTGTAATTTGGTAATATCTGTCCTGACACAAATAACTGAGCTATCATACTTCATCCTGGTCTAAATCTGCTGTTCCTCTGCAACTGCCACTTCCATAAACTTCTCCAGTCTGCTCTGCAACACTTTTGTGAATTTTTTTCCCAACACACTCAGTAAGATGAAGCTTATTTTAATTCACTCTTATCTCCTTTTTTTATGGTTTGGTATTGCCACCATTCACTGTTTACTTGTTTTTGTTTCTAAATGTTACTGGCTAGATTGTGCATTGCTTTTTCCATGTGTTTCTTGACTGATTGCAGCATGTGTATAGTTATGATTGTTACATCCCGTCATGTTTTTCTTTTCCAACCTTTCTGTTGAGTTCTTTATTTCTTCTTCTACATTACTGTTTCAGTTCAATGCCTTGTTATGCCTGATATTTTGTTTGTGTTTGTTCCAATCATGTACTTTTTTACCGTGACTTCTGAAATGTGAACACTATCCTTGTTTGTCTAGGTGGTGACCAAACCAGCATAGTTTTCTTTCTCTTTCCATTCTTCATTTGGTTTGTGGTTAACCAGTGTAACACAATCCATCTACAATGCAGCTCAAAGCTATCCATAGCCTGCTGCAGCATTATTTCCATCAAAGTTATATTTTAAAATTTAAAAGTTATTTTGCTGGTTTTGCCATAGGAAATTTCATGCACTTGGAGAACAGATATGCTCTTTCAATAGCAGTTGTCACTACTAGTCATCTTTGTTTGTTTTAGCATGCCTATGCTAAAATCCTAGGGTTTGGTGCAGCGGTGCACATACAATTACGTGGACCCACTACTGACAGTTGAGTGAGTCATCAGGACCACCTGAGAACAATCCCCCTTTGTGGCTGCAGCTGTCTATAGATAGCATTTCACTTTATGGTGTTGTATATTTTTCTGAACCAAAATGCTTATTAGCATATTAGCAGGCATATTTCTATTTCAGGGTATGGTATGTATTAATGGAGAAATAAAGTATGAACACCTGTGCTTTACGGTAGGTGCAGAAAAGAATGCAACAATTTGGCAGGCAAATTAAAGTTTCCTTGATAAGCTTTACAGGGTCTTAAACAAAAGTAATACAAATATGTGCAGAAACTAAGGAGACTTATAAAACAACAACACAAACAACAATAATCCAAAAGTCAACAGGACACTGTTTTAAAAAAAGAGCGGGGAGGAATAGCATTTTAAATCAATGTTCATTATAACATTTGAAAATTAAACAGAGCTGCTTCAATTAATCACTGTGATTATTTTACCTGAGTTAGCTGATAATGTTCATGTTTCTTTTAGAATAAATGGCATTGCCATTATTCAACCACTTCTCTCTGTGGTCAGATAGATTATTTATTCGGTTAATACTGTCTTCTGTGTATTATAGGAAATGTAGTCTGTCCAATGAATCCAACCCAGTGGCAGAATGGGAATATGAAGAACGGAACTACAGTTCTCTCTTGAGGCACCACAAAAGTATTTCCAAACCAACTTTGCAGACACTGTGCAAAATGTTAACTGCAAACAGAAGTCTTCGTTGTAAAACAGTTCCTACAGAAATGTTTTGAACAGCTCCATCTGGATTCATGGGCTTGTCTTCCCCCTTCTGCATTTGTATTGATTAGCAGTGTGATCTCACGTAGTCCTCTGGTGAGCACAAGAATTGCAAAATGGTTCTGTCCCTCTGAGAACTATAGACCTCTTGAATCCTTCTCACTGCTGACTCATACATGCTGGCTAGCATGCATGCATGAATATATACAATTATTAAGTACACATATAATTAAGCATTAATATAGTACAAATTGGCCTGTACCTTCTTATAATCCTATTCAGTTATGATAAGTATTCCATAATACCTTGCATTAACTGAGATAAATTTTAGCTTAAGTGGATAGAAGAATTGTCCGTCTTAGGACATACAATTGTTTTCTCATAGCCAAAGAAAAGGGGATACTTTCAAAAATCTATTTTTCCTGGTATAGGCCTAGAAGTTGCCTTCATGCCTACTGGAATACATGTGCTCAGAACAAAGAGAAGGGTGCATCATGACCTGGAATCTATGGTTCAGAACAAAGGTAAAGGGGAACACCCTGGTACCAGAAATAAACAAAGTAGCAAGCTAATTAATTAAATCCAGTATCAGATGATGCATATATAATACCTTTTATGGTAAACGAGTAGGGTATAAAAATGGCTTTAGTGATGTAACTTTGTGGAGTAGTACGTTGAATGTAACATCACTGGATGGGACTGAACTTCACTGACTGGAATATTCAGTGACTGGAATATTCAGTGACTGTACCATATTAATAAATCTGACTAACACTGGTTATTTTATCTCCTGAGCATACTTCATAATAAAATAAAATATGGTCAAGCAATTAACTATACAATTTATCAACATCATATTGCACACTCATTCAGGAGTCATTCAAAATCAGCCCCTAAAAAAACATATTCCCATTGATATTTAACATAGTCTATCACACTCTGTTGAGGGACAGCATATGCTTTAATGCATATATATTCAAACCAGTTGTTTTAAGAATACTTTGTGTCCCTTTACTTTTCTTGTATGTCATTTCAACATCCAAAGTTACATTCTGACAGAATTCATTGCATTTAATTTCTTCCTCATTTTTCCCAGTGTACTGATACCAGTTCCCTGACAATCTAGAACTCCTACAGTGTTTCAATAAGAAAATTATTTTTCATTCCATTGATATTGCTTGATTTTGATGAAAGAAAGATGGATTTTTTTTTTTCAAAGAGAAACAGAAGTGTTCAGGGAGTTGTGACAAAATTCTGATCATCTTAATATTAAAACCATGTTACCTTGTAATTTTACAAGATTTCATAAATTAAGCAGGGCTGTTTTTGATCAGTACTTAGGTAGGTAACCTCACAGAACGTCTAGCTGCTACAGGAGGTGATTTTTGTGAATTTGGTGGTTAGAAGAAAACGTGTATTCCAGCACATTAAAGAATACTGCATTGCCAGAAATCTGATCTTTCGGATGACATATAAAACTGAGGGAATGTCTTCACTGCAGTTAAAATCTCATGGCTGTACTGTGCCAGCTGATTCAGATTCACAGGACCTGGCCTGCAGGGCTATTTAATTGTAGTGTAGACATTAGGGCTTGAGCTACAGCCCAAGTTCTGGGACCCTCCAACCTCACAGAATCCTATAGTTTGAGTTCCAGCCCAAAGGTTTACACTGCAATTAAAGAGCCCGTTAGCCTGAAAACAAGAGCAGAGGTCAGCTGGCACAGGCCAGTCACAGGTTTTCAATTGCATTGTAGACATACCCTGAGAGTCTAATTATGTTATAAGAAAATGTCCAGTTTATTAAATTCCAAAGGGGTAGCCGTGTTAGTCTATTGTAGAAAACTCTGTTGCCAGTTTATTAAAGGAATTGCTGTGGTCCATATTCTTTACTGGATGATTATTTTCTGCTTAACTACATCCTCCTTCTGAGATTTAAATTGATAGGGTATACTCTACTTCCTGTTCTAAACTGTTGTGTAGTGTTACTATGCACTATTAAAGAGCTATTCTGTTTCTCTCAATAGATTGTGTGTAGCACTTTCTTAGCTTCCTCCCCACCCCTTTAGTTTTTAAAGCATTTGGAATTTCTCAAGATATAAATTTACATGAAAACATAAGCTATTTAAGGTAGAAGTTATTACAGGTAACAAAAAATGCTGTGACAGTTGATGTTTAGAAAACACAATATAGACAAGAGCATTTTTAAGAATTATATATTTGAAATATCCTTTTATGTAGGTGGACAGCAAGGGAGAGAGTCTCAAATAAATCCTTTTCTTGCATTTGTTCAATTAATTGTGGCAGAGAGAAGTCCATTTACCTTTGGCGTATGGACAAGCCCTCACCTGAAAGTAAAATGTATGAGTTTCTCTTTAACATAGTTTCAACTTTGCAGGTCTTTAACTGAGATGCATACTTAATAAGAACAGGAGATCGGAGAACATACACTCTTTGTGTGTGTGTTTGTTTTTAAATACACTTTCCATTGTATTCCCATAATCTTGGCTTTCTTACCTAGGGTGCACATAGGGCATATAAACCACTTCCTTCCTCCTGGGGCCCCAGTATTACAGGACTGGGATACGAATGTCAAAAGAAGGCCAACAGAGAAGGAAAACTCTAGATGGAATATGTATCTTCAGCAACCTCAGCCTACTAGTGATATTCAGTTCTTATTGCTGTTACAGGGAAAACAAGATGTTCATTGTCAAAGATATTTTTGATCATACTAAAATTTGATACCACATTGATGAAGAAGGGCATTAAATATTATTTTGCTTGAGCAATCATAAAATGACATGATGAGAAATATCATAAGATCAACTTTCTTTACATAGCTCTAGTTTTGACATATTGGTTCACATAGCATGAATTTACATGGTTTTGCCATTGTCTTGACTTCATCATGTTATCTCCATAGACATATTTTGACATTTTAATGTCATCTTCATTGGCCATGATCTTGACTAACTAAAAGCTGTCAAAACAGATTTTCACTGACATTATTTTCCTTTGTTTTATATCAGAATATTTTTTCTCAATAGAACTTTGTTGGGTGTGTCTTGAAAACTTTTTGAAAGAGGAGGGACTGGACAGAAATTGATACAAAAGAAAAAAAAATGTCTTCTTCCTGCAGTACAGAAACCTAGGACTACTGAATCTAATATTTCAGTTTGATCCTGCACTCAATACATTTTGCTTTCTCTTTTTGTCGGTTTGTCACCTGTTAGTGAACTTTTTCATTATCTCTTAGTATCTCTCAATCTTCAAGCATCTGATGAAGTGGGATTTTCTCCCATGAAAGCTTATGCAATAAATAAAGTTGTTAGTCTTTAAAAGTTCCACAAGATTCCTTGCTTCTTTTAGTGACTAAGTCAGTCACACTAAAGGTTGCTGTGAGGAATATTCATGTAGATCTTCCTGCTTTTGAAAGGATGGATTGTTATGTAACTCTTATGGGCACAAAAATTGCGTGGATTTATGTCTTTCAGCCCTTTGTAAAAGGGGAACTTAAATCTCTTACTCTGTGTCCAAAAATTGTCTTAAATGTTAGTCTCTGACAGAATAGATATGGCTGACATTATTGCCCTAGAGGAAAGAAATGCTATTTTTTTGGTTGTTTGGCTTTGATTTGCACATACTAAAATTTGTACTTCTTGGATCCTTTCATTTTGAGGATCAGTGATCCACTGCACAGGCCTACAGGGCCCATGCCCAGGGGCCCACCATGATGTGGGAGCCCTCTGCCTTGCTGGCATTAGGGGTTGGGATGGCAGGCCAGGGCAGAGCCCAGGCTCTGCACTACCACTCTGCCTCTGGGCTGACTGGTCACTGGTTGGCATGTAGTATGGTCTCTGGCACGGCCTCTAGGCTGCACTGGAAGCTCTATCATGTGTGCCAGTCAGCCCCACCACCACTGGGGGCAGACCAGCCAAGCTGGGGATAGCCTCTGGCCCCAGAGCCCTCTCCCCCACAGTAGTGGCTTGCCCATAGAAGGCCAGGGACCTAGGCTGGAGGGTGGGGGGCACAGGCCCAGGCATCAGTGGTAAAGACCCAGGTGTGGGACCATCCGTGGGGGAGGCCCAGGGGCCCTGCAGATCCTAATCCAGGATCTAAAATAATTTATCCGGGTTTAATTAAACCTTGCAGGGCTTTGGCAGAATATTTATTTATTATTCCTAATTTACAGATATGGAAACTGAGGCTCAGAAATCAAATGACTTTTCTCAGGTTTGACACAGTAAATCAGTGGCTGACTTTAAAAAATTTAAAATTTGGAATTTTAAAAAAGGAAAATATCAGGAACCCTTCCTCCCAAAATCTTCCCACAGGAATGTAAGGCTATAAAATATGGCTTGTAAAGGAGAATTAAAAAAAAAAAAAAGAAAGAAAATGCTGGAGTGTTGGTGGAAGCCAAACAAGAAAAGGGTGAATGTGTTTCTTTGCAATTGTGTTCAGCAATCCACTTGTAATATGATGACTACAACTGAAGAAAGAGGGATCTAATCTGGTGTGACACTTGGTGATCAGGAATGCATACTGGTGCCCAAGCTGTAGTTGTTGGTATGTAATCCTGGCCTCTATGCATGCTCAATAAAGATCTTTGTCCTACTTTTCTGTGTGTCTGCTGTACCTCTTATTGATAAAACACCCTCCTGTTCTGTTTGGTGTTTTGCCTAGTGAATTTGGCTGAAATAATGACCTCACCATGTTGGAGCACAATATAACAGGTGGCTAGCTGCCTCAGACAAGCCCTTATAAAGATTCCAAAGGGGTAGCCATGTTAGTCTAGTCCAGCAAAATGAAAAAGGAGTCTTGTGGTACTTCGCTCATGAAAGCTCTTGTAAAGGTTCTTTGCCTGAATTGGCAAGATAAAATTAATTGGATAAAATGTATTATTTGGTCATTATACCCTTGCCATCAACCTTTGCCATTAAACCTTTTTCAAAAAGAACCAGTTCCCATCCAGTGATTGCCCAGTAAAAAGAGGGTTGTTAGTCTGTGACAAACTGAGATAAATATCTCCCAGAGCAGGACAATATCAAAGATAATGAAAAGATGACCTGGGGAAAATGATGTCCAATCCCAACTTCAATATCTTCAGGTCCTGCAGGTCCTGGATGCCAACGTCCAAAGATAGAAATTGGTTCAGTTTAAAAATTTAGAACATCAGGAAGTACAACAGTAATTGGTTATGTAAATAAATTTAGGAAGCATTTTACTTGTTAAATATATTGTAATGTGAGGATCTTATTTTCAAATTGTGCACACTGTATGATATGACAACTCAAACGGAACTTTGCAGTACACATAGTGTAACCTTCGGGTGGGCTAAATTCATTTAGTTGCCCTTCTCCAGTGCCCCACAGAAATCAATCCCAACCCCTGTGGGGAAAGCAGCTGAAGACCCAGGATCCAGTCTGTACAGGACTCACGGTGAAGCTTGCTCAGAGCTACACTCACACATTAAAATACTACTAAAAACAAACATAACAATGAACTTTATTAACTACTAACTAAATGAATCTTATCCTAAGAAAACAAACTACAATTAACCAAGAACAATCCCTTGCATGAAAGATACCCAAGAGTCCCAAAGTCTGTGTGGAGTTCACCCAACTCTCAGCTACAGTCTCTGTTCCAGTGTGGAAGCTTGAGTGGCAAGAAATAGCTGTCCTCTTCTTTCTTTGCTGGGATCCTCTGTAGCACTCCATGCAGGCTTTCTCTTCTCTTCTGCAACCAGCCCTCAGTCCCATATGCATGTCTGCAAGGTCTGTCGCAAATGACTCCTTTACATGGAGAAAACATCTTGTTCACTCCTGGCTCAGCTCCTTTCCAGAACACTGAGCACATGGTCTCCCCTCAAGGCAGCTCCTGCCTGCTGTCTGCTCAGGCTGCTGCTCTCCAGTCATCTGACTGACAACATCACATCACACCAGCAGGGTACACTGTGGAGCATGCTCAAATTGCTACCACTCCCTGCTTCTGGAAGTTTCCAGTTGTGGGTCGCTAATCTGCCCAACAACAGTAACCCACCCTCAGCAGGTCTCTCAGAGATAGCCTTTTCAGGCATATGGGTTACAATAGCACACACAACTCACATAGCTTTAGAACATTTGACATCTGTTTCTGTTTTGCATGGTCCATATGCAAACATGCAGAATAATTATTATTTATTTTTATTTTACAAATGTGGAAACTGAGGGTCAGAAATCAAATGACTTTTCTCAAGTTTTGCACAGCAAGTCAGTGTCTTTAAAAATTAAAAAAATAGAATTTAAGAAAAGAAGAAAATCAGAATCCTTCCTCGCAAACTGTTCTTATCTAACCACAGGAATGTAATACTACAAAATATGTAAGGCAGAATCAGAAGACAGAAATAAAATGCTGAAGTAATGGCGGAAACCAAAAAACAGAAGGCTATGTGTGTTTATCTGCACTTTTATACCCTTTTACAATTATTTTATATACCTATTTTCCACTTTTGATAAATCAAGTTTGAAGTATCTTATACTACACCTACCTCAGTGAGTCACCAATGTAATTTAACTTCTCTGTAGTCTGTTATCTAGAAGCAAATCTCTCTCATCAACTGAAAGAGCATAAGTTTTACATTTATGTTTCATAACATGTGTTACAGCTACATTGCTTTGATAGATATTCTTAGATTTTCTTGTGGATTTTTTATTTGTTGGAGAGACTTCACATCCAGTAAAACTAAGACTTAGTGAACATAAAAATGCCATTAGATCTCAAACTAAATTTGCCATTTGCAGTATTTTTACAGATAGTTGCTATAACACTAACTGGTTTCAGAGCTTTGTGCTTTTTTCTTTCCCTGCTAATGAATGGGTTTTGTCAGGTTAAAAGAATGCAGAAAAAGCCTTAAATGCACTTGATTCTCTAAGTGCTAATGGAGTAAGGTGGGATCCACAAAAGAGGAATTAGGCATTGCAAAACAGAGCATCACTGGGACTAAGATGCTTTATAAATCCAAGAACCAACATATGATATCCAAAGCTGAGTTATGCACCCTGGCTTCCAATATGTGAAGGGATAGGTACCTAAGAATGTAATCCAGAAAAAACAGCACACTAGGCAGGGAGCTGTCTAGGCTAGCCAATGGGAAATGCCGATCAGAGGAGTGTGTGCTAAACCATGCCTCTCCCTTGAAAACAGACTCCAAAATCAGACTATAGGGTGGTGCTCATCTTTGTTAATTATCCAAGAATGGGAACCTGCTGACTAGAGGCACATGACTACGGTCTTGTACACACTACAGCCTTATCGCATGATAAGGTTCCTTACCACACAATAAGGCTGTGAGCATACACACACAAATGTTGCTTGTTGTGCGGCAACAGCCCTCTTCCACGCAACAGGTAAACCACCTAAACGAGGGAGGTTAGACTTATCACGGAACAGCTGTTCTGTGGTAGAGGCAGTGCGTATGCTTCTTGTGCTTTTGACAGCCTCTGGAAATGTCCCAGAGTGCCAATAGAGGCCATTCTGGGACGTCGGAGCAGTCATACTTGTCAATTTCACTGTTCTAGCAGAGCACTGAAATTAACAAATAGTGGCTTTGGCCACTGGGGCTCCTGGAACCCCAGCACTGGAGCTATTCCCCTGGCTTCATGGCTCCCCGGGCAGCAGCGGCTGCCCTCCAGGAACCAGGAAGCCGGGCAGCAGAGGGGATCCCAGGGACTGGGAACCCTTGCAGAGCAGAAGCTGCTGGGGCTGCTGGCCCCTCTCCAGCCGCCTGGCTTCCTGGCTCCCCCATGGCAGCAGGGCTTCAGCCACCCAGGATTGCTGGCTCCCGAGCGGCAGCTGCTGTTGCCTGGGGAGCCAGGATTGGGAACCCCCGGGTTGCTTGAGCCCTGCTGCCACCCGGGTCGCGGCTCCCCAGCAGCAGAACAGTCTCAGCCATGGGGGAATCCTCAGGGCAGCTGGGCACAAGCCGCCACCGGCATTCCTGGCAGCTAAAGCCCCACTGCCATGGGGATTCCCTCTAGCTGCGCAGCTTCATGGGAAGCCAGGCAGCTAGAAGGAATCCCCATGGCAGCAGGGGTCTAGCCACCAGGAGTGTCAGCACTGCTGGTGGCTTGAGCGCTGCTGCTACCCAGTTCCCGGCAGCTGCCAACTGTGGTTGATAGCTCTGGGAAACCTGGCTGCTACAGTGCATGGTGGGATAGGTGCCCATCATGCACTGCTGTATATCTCACAAGAAGAAAAAGAAGTATGGACACTCCACTCCATTAGAAAGAGTGCAGTGTGTACACTCTCCCTCGCAATAAAAGCCATGTGACTTTTAAAGTGCAAGGGGCTTCTTGCGGGACAATTCTGTAGCATGTACATGGCCTGAAGACATCTAAACTGTTTTCCACAGGAATGATTGTTAGCTGCCTTTCTCCACACAAAAGAGAAGATGTCTGAGGGAAAGGAGGAGGTGGTGGTGATGATTACCTTTAACTTTTAGTCCTGTAGTTAAAATACTCACCTGGCATGTGGGAAATCCAGGTTTAACTCCCCCCTCTCTGTCAAATGGGGAAAAAATATTTAAGCAAGAGTCCCCCACATGTCAGGAGAGTTCTCTAACCACTGAACATTCTAAATGTGGCTGTGGAAGCTGGAGAGGGTTGCTTCAGTTTCTCCTGTTGAAGCTATTGCACTCTGGGGAGATGATGAATGATTGAAACAGGGTCTTCATCCCTGGGTCTTCCTCTTCTCAGATGGGGTGTTCAAAGGACTTAACCAGGGCCATAGCTAAGAGTGGGCCCAGGTCCACCTGCTTGTTCAACAGGCCCACAAACTCACACCCATCTCAGTGTCTGGCAGCGGGGTGAGCTTCATCACCACAACTGTGGACCAACCGGCAGTCGGAGGCTGTAAGTGGTGGTTCTGCGCGATGATAGATGGGGTGTGGTGCTCTCTGCCTGCAGCTCAGGCTCTGTCGCCTCTCCGTCGCCTTCCGTCTTCCAATGCTCCATTTGTTGCTAGAGAACTGGAGATCGTCAGGAAGCTTCCAGTCACATGACTGGAAGCAGGACTAGCTGGGCCCATTCTGGAGACACAAGGGCCTACCCGGAAAATAAGGGCTGGCTATGGCCCTTGACTCCCGTCAGATGCTTTGAAGTGGGATTTTCTCCCACGAAAGCTCATGCGATAAATAAATCTGTTAGTCTTTAAAAGTGCCACAGGACTCTGTTGTCTTTCTACAACAGACTAACACGGCTACCCCTTTGGAATTGCTATTATGGTTCTCAGTCAAAGAAATATTAGATGGGAGGCAGGAGCCTCTGGGAGCCTTATATCTGCACTGTGGGGAGCATGCTAAGGAGCAGCAGCTTCTTCATCTATTCTAGGGGTGTAATATGTGCTCTTCCCAATCTGATTGGGCAGCTGCTGCCAAGTGTAAAGGAGCTAGCACCATGGGTCGTTGTCCTCTGCCCCATTCTGTTCTAACATTTCTGGTAGTGCTAGCCAGCATAATACAGCCCAATAAATTTGTCCTGCACTGCTAGGCATCTTCCTTTTATCTTTTCTGGATCATCATCAATCCAGTGATATCGGCATCATGTATAGCTGTTCTCAGAGGGTGAAAGCGGTTCTCTGCTCTCTCTAGAACACATATGCAGGGTAGCTAGAGAGTAGTCTGAAGTGTAAAAATGGGGGAGGGGGGAATCATGAGCTTTGGAAATATAAAGAAAATGAAATGTTTTGCTCAGATGCTATAGAGTGATTGTAGCATGTTTTCAGTTTATTTCATCCAGATGTTAACATTTTAAATACTTTAAAAGAAAATCTACTAAATAAACATGAAAAAAAATCCAATGGGGAGTATCATTCTCAATAGCAAGAGCTTGTTATATGTGTCATTGAATGGCAAGAATGTATGCTTGCTGTAGGAATGTATTATTTATCATCCCAGGGGTCATTTAGCAAAATTAACAAAATATCAGCACCGTGAAAACACAAAAATGTTTTATTTACTTTCAATTCAAGGAAACTTTTGTATATGTTTTAGAGGAAAATAGGAAAAGATTCCTGAAGGTGAGGAGGGAAAGCATGAAGTTCCTGCTGGAAGATACTGTTGATACTGTTGAAAGGGAGGAAGATGAAAACGACACCATACAGTGACCTTTTAGATGATTGGTGTGATAAAAGATGATGTGAGTATGAAATAAGATAAATTTATGAATTTACCAAGATAACATTAAGATTTTAAAGCTGAAACCTAACTAGATCTGCCAGTTTGTTAAGTCTTATAACCAATATTATAATGAAATATACTAGGATAACCCCATTTTATTACATCCAGTGAAGGTTAATTTATTACTGTTAATGCTGGGTTCTTTTCTCGTCAACCATTAACTTGAAAAGTATTTCTGAAATAAGCATACTTGCTTATTCTTAATCACTCAGCAATTTAATCATTTACCCAAAATGACACTAAATGACAATAAAGACAAATGCAGAGTACTCCACTTAGGAAAGAACAATCCATTGCACACATACAAAATGGGCAATGACTGCCTAGGAAGGAGTACTGCAGAAAGGGATCTGGATGTTATAGTGGACCACAAGCTAAATATGAGTCAACAGTGTAACACTGTTGCAAAAAAAGCAAATATCATTCTGGATTTACATCATTTACAACAGGAGTGTTGTAAATAAGACACAAGAAGTAATTCTTCTGCTCTACTCTGCCCCAATTATGCCTCAACTGGAGTATTGTGTCCAGTTCTGGGTGCCTCATTTCAGGAAAGATGTGGACAAATTAGAGAAAGTCAAGAGAAGAGCAACACGAATGATTAAAGGTCTGGAACACTTGACTTATCAGGGAAGATTGAAAGAACTGGGTTTGTTAAGTCGACTTATGGAAACTGTAGTGTAGACGCAGGGTAAATTAAGTTGACTTAAACAAGCTTAAGTCGACTTAATTTACCAGTGTAGACGCAGCCATAGTTCTTTCCAGTTTCTACCATTCTATTGTACCATCAATAGTTCAGCAATCAGGTTTAGACACAGCCCATGTTTTAGTGCATATTGGTGTAAGCCAGGCCACATGGCTTCCGCTGGGTTAGGCGTCTGGCCTCTCACTCAGTCTCCCTGTTGCTGCTGGCCAGGCAGATGGGTAAGCAAGGCCACCTCAGGCCCTCAGGCAAGGTGGGCAGCTCACTGAACTGTCTCTGGCCCCTCGGGCGGGGCAGGCAGGGAAACAAACAGTCTCTGGCCCCTCAGGCGGGGCAGGCAGGGAAACAAACAGTCTCTGGCCCCTCGGGCGGGGCAGGCAAGGAAACAAACCAGCTCCTAAGTCTTCACACTGGGAAGGCATGACTCAGGGCAGGCAGAGGCTCCTGGCTGGGTTCTAGGAGGGGGGAGGCAGAGGGACGCAGGCCCACCCGACTCCAGTGCGTCCCAGCCCAGGTCCCTCTCTGTGGCAGAGGGATCTACCACAGGCCGGCGGGATCCCCACCACGGCACACCAATTCTGGCTCAGGCCTAACTGAGTCGGGACAGAACTCCAAGTCCCCTCGGCCACTTCCTGCCCCCACCCCAGCTGGTACCTGCTCTGGGTCCTTGTCACCGTTGTCCTCAGGGTAGTCGCCCAGCGGAAGGTTGCAAAGTCCCTCAGTGTCATCAGCCGAGGGCAATTCCTCAAGGTCACAGCTGGCCTCCAGGATCAAATCATCCTTTCTGGCCAGGGGGAGCTCTTCCATGTCGCAGGTGGATGGTGTGGGGCTGGGGTCCGAGAGAACCACGGTCCTCAGGGGTATGGGCAGATCCAGGAATTCCCCTGGGTTTAGGCTACTGTGCCACAGGCTTCGACCAGCAGTCCCGGCGGGGTCCAGTTGGCCGTTGGGGCCCCAGGCTGCAGGCACCCAGCCTTCCCTTTTACACTTCCTGTCCCGCCCACCTGCTGCCAGTCTGACAGACAGGCCGCCTCTGGCTCCGCCCACCCAGGGGCAGATGGCCCTGGGCTGTCTACCTCCGAGGGGGGCCACACTCCCTCACTACAATTGGATACATGTATACAGTCTTTTAAACAATTGTCAAAAACTAGGATTGAGGCTCAGCAGTTATTGTAACCTTTGGTTGATCTAGCATTCACTTAATTGTCCTTCTCCAGTACCTAAAAAAAAAGCCCTACAACTCCTATGGAGAAATAGCTGGAGATCCAGGATTCAGTCTTTAAAAATGCACAAGAAAGATCGCTCAGTTACCCTCCCCACATTCAAGTGCTAATAGGGACAAAAAAAATGAACTTTATTAAGTCCTAACTTTATAAATTTTATGATAAAAAACAGAATAATTACTATATATTTATAACACAATGTGGCTATTTTGTAAATCCACATTCATCATTTTCAGTTTTCTTTTCTACAACACATAAAGAAGAAAACAAATTGAATTTAAACAGAGGAGTCCCCACAGAAACACTGGGTGCGTCTACACTGGTAAATTAAGTCGACTTAAGCTTGGCTTAAGTCGACTTAATGTGCCCTGTGTCTACACTACATTTTGCTTAAGTCGACTTAAGCAGCTTGCTTAAGTCAACTTAACCAAAATAAAGTCGACTTAATGAAAATTAAGTCGACTTTATTAAACCACCTTTCTAATCGAACTAAGGCTTAATTCGACTTTCTAAAGTCGAATTAAGCCAGTGTAGCCCTGGGGTAGCCCTAAGTCGACTTAAGGCTATCCCAGGACTACACCAATGCCCTCCCTGGTGGGGGGGGGGGCACAGGGGGAGCCTGGCATGCCCCCCAAAGGGCAGGGAATGTGGGCACAGTGTGACACTGTCTGGATTTAGGGAAGTATTTATGATATTATTTTCAATGGGTATCTCATAAACTATAATATAAGCTATATTCCATAATCCATAGGAACTATGTCATGTTTGGTATCAATAGAAAGACAGTAATTTGCTGGGAATGATTATATAGTTTATGTCTAGGAATTCTATTTTGATTAGAAGTTAAGAATTTGATGTTATATCCATACTTTAACTTGTGTCATTAGACGGGAGGGTGTAAACAACCATTGTCTCCTTAATGTTTAGGAATTTTCCAGATAGAATGGTCTCAGGGAGTATCCTGATGAGCCATTGAGGACATAAAGAATACAACCATTGTATCTTTAATGGCTCATCAGGATACTCCCTGGAACCATATCACCTGGCAAATTCCTAAACATTAAGGAGACAATGGTTGTTCACACCCTCCTGTCTAATGACACAAGTTAAAGTATGGATATAACATCAAATTCTTAACTTCTAATCAAAATAGAATTCCTAGACATAAACTATATAATCATTCCCAGCAAATTACTGCCTTTCTATTGATACCAAACATGACATAGTTCCTATGGATTATAGTGTTTATGAGATATCCATTGAAAATAATATCATAAATGCTTCCCTAAATCCAGACAGTGTCACACACAGGACTCTGCCCTGCCAGGGTCCCTGTCCCCCTTTGCCCCATTGTACACAGGGTGTACTCCCCCCCCACCACCGTGGACCTGCCCAAGGTCCCCCTAGCCCCACAAAGTCGACCTAGAGCATCCAGTGTGGATGCTCTAGGTGGACTTTATAAGTTCCCCTTTAAGTAGACTTTAATTTTAAGTGTAGACACACTAAGTCGACTTACTTAAAGTCAACTTAAAAGTGCAAGTGTAGACATAGCCACTGTGAGTAGAAACTTAAAAGTTCCCAAAATTTATGTGGGGTTCACCTGAGTCTCAGTTATAGTTTCTGTTCAACAAGTCCAAGGGCTTGAGTTGAAAGAAGCTCCGTCTTCTTTCATTGTAGGAAACTTCAGCTGAAATCCATACAAACTCTTCTTCCTATTCTGGAATCACTGTTACTCAATCAGCTTACTGATTAACCAACATTCAGTTACATACATAGATAGAGAAACCCTGTGCAAAATGCCTCAAAGTTAAAGGAAAACATCTTGCTCTTTACTCCTGGATCAGTTTCTCTCCATTACACAAAGAACAGCAGACTCTTCTCAATGTAACTGCCCTGGCTGCCCAAGTCTGACCCCAGCAGCAGCAGGGAACCTTGTGGAGTATGCTCAAAGCTACCACATCCAGTTCCAGAAACTTCTGGATGTAGGCAGCTAAATATGTCCAGCGACACTGACCTAGCCCCTCCGGATCTCTTAAAGAGATAGGTCTCAATTAGGGTACATGGGGTACAGTTGCACCAAGGAACAATGTAAATCACCAACATTTCTTATTGCATATACTTATGATCATTGTATCTTAATTCTTTAATACCTACCACATTTATCATATTGTCAAGAATGCACTTGTCTTTGAAGAACTTCACAAGTTCTGTCCATACTATTTGAATGGATTGATCCAAAAGGAACACATTTAGAGTATTAAAAGCAATTGCTTAGTTATTCTAAATCTGTTTGGACATATGAAGGAGAGTATACATAAGTTAAAACCTTAAATGTGGTTACTTGATGTCTTAATACTGTAGACATATTCAATACAGTCTTCACTTATTTATGCTAAAGAACAAGAGGAAATATAATAGTTGAAATGAAATTTCACCACTTCTTATCTTCCTATTCCGGGGATGTGGGGAGAGTCCTTTCTGTACTGCTGATCTGGACTTCCATCACACTGAAGATTCTGCAGAGGGGATTTTGTTTGTTTGTTTGTTTGTTTGTTTGTTTGTTTGTTTGTTTGTTTGTTGTTTTGGGGGTTGTTTTTGTGTTGGGGGGGTTCAGTCAACTCTGGGTTTTTTTACCTGGTGAAATCATTTTTATGAACATCCTTATTTCAGACTCATTGGAGGAGACCATCTTCTGGTTTCTATAATTAGACACATGTCAACTGAGTTCTCAGATTTCACTTTGTTTCTCTGATGTTTTCAATGGTAACCAGTAGATGGTGATGGTTTATAATAAATTTCTTCATTCTTTGTCTTATCGGAGGATTTATATGTTTGTTTGATTTGTTTTAAGGATAGTATTACAGTTTTATACTGTATTATTAATTGGGATTTCCTCCTTTTTAAGTAATTTATTTTAATGTAAAGTTATACACTGGTTTATGTTTATGAACTTTTCTTTTTTCTTCTGCCATACAATTCCTATTACTTCTGGAATGTCACAAGTATTTATAATGAAAACTAACAAACTCCTGTATAAATTATCAAATGTGATGATCCTATATCATACATTCTTTGATTATACATAAACATTTCATCTTATTTAGGGATTAGAACAGAAGAGGCACTATCAACATATAGAGAGGAGTAGATCTGACTTGCTAGGCAAGGAAACCTTGGCTTCTAAATTGGTGTGAAAGACATATAGACAAGGCAAAACAGTGGTATTTTTGATTTATAAGGAAAACAAAGGCAGACTTTATAATTTGGGGTGAAAGCATGCAGACTTCTTGGATTAGTTTGCCCTTTTAAATCTTTAATCTAACAGCAAGTATATTTTGCAGCTTTCCCACCATCTCTTGATTCACTCACATTGTGTAATGTGTAAGGCCACTTTACAAAAGAAAACGAGCGTTACCCTTCTCTGGTAAATGGTTTGGAGTTCCTTTTAGCTATGTTGAGAGGGAGAAAGTGATTTTATTCATATACAGATTATGAGAAATTCTTGCTTAGGTGGTTAACAGTAATCTCATTCAGCTCAGTGGATCTCACAACCTTGGTTGATAATAGGTCATTGCACAAAAGGCCTCACGTGATATAAACCATTTTCTTACTATATTTACTTCCTAGGTGAATAGCTTTTCTAATTTTTTGAAGGACAAGATAAATGAATAGTTCATAATCTCTTAACCATTCATGGCGTATGTGTTTTTTTATATCTCTTGCAATGAGAAATGTCAAAGATATAAAGTGGTGGTGTTAGTCAAGAAGGTAGATGGCCAAGGCATAAAACAGGTTTTAGTAGTGGAGACTGACTGAGAAGAAAGAATCAGATTCCTCTATTAAGATCCTTCTAAAATGTATCTTATCAATGGTTATCAAATTTTTCATGTTTGTTATGTACACGGTAACACATTTACAGAAAAAGTACTGGAGCACATGGTTTCACAGTTTGTTATGACTATATCCTTTAATGTTTTGATAAATATTTTATTATTCAGTCACATTCATAATGATATTCAAGATTAAACTCTGCAGAATTCTTCTATAAACAGTTACATTTTGGACTCATTATCTGAAGTAGCACCAAATTAAAGCATAAGAAGTGGGTCTGGATTTTAAATATCAACAAAATACAGCACACCTCTGCACCTACATTTGGGGCCGGATTTTCAAAAGATCTTAGCTCTCTGTTAGTCACCAAGGAGCCTAGCTCCTGGAGTCTCTGATGTCAGTGTCCCATCTTTCATATAAATGAATGTGTGTTTGTAATTCTAGTCCTCATGGGTGTGAAGAAAAGATTTAAAACATAAATGAAATATAACCCCTTCAGTGATGTCTAACTGAGCCTGATATATTGGTTCAGAGAATGGTGAGATGTCTTATTCATTTTATTAGGGTTGCCTCTTTTGGGTTGCCTATAACAGTCATGTTATATGTGTGCATATTAAGGGTAGTTGACATGCTACCTAAACTGCATCATGGCTCTGTTAGAAGGAGCTTAGCTCTGTGGGAAGGACATGAACATGAACATGGGGACCCGAGGACCAGTAGATGGCAAGATCCTACTAGGCTGTCCTTGCCTGGATGGCTCCTGACACTGTGATCTCAAGTAGGAGTAAAGCGAAGCAACTTGGACAGGGACATAGCCTGTGACATAACACTGTAGGGGCTCCCATATGTGTTAATATGACCTAAAGTCTTACATCACCCTTATCTGGCCCTGATTCTGGATTTTAATGCTACTGCCTAAGAGAACTCCTTTGTTCTCAGGATAGTGCAGCTGCTGTTCACAAATGATTGTCCGGAAGGTAAGAAATAAGCTCTAAAATCTCACAAATCAGAATAGATTAGATCAGACTGAGGGACTCTAAACAACATGATTTTATTTATAGACAAGAGAAGCAAGAGAAGATTGCAGTTAGTATTCTCCCTTTGCACTAGTAGACATGGGAAAAGTGCAGATAGCTTCATGAATCACAGAATAAGGACCAAAATCATGGAACTGTTTTTTGTTTGTTTTTGTTTATTTTTGATTTTTGGGCAGTGGGGGCAGTTGTATTTATCCTGTTGTCATAACCATGATATCTTAGAAACTCACAAAGTTTACCAAAAAAAAAAAAAAAAAAGAAGTCAAACAGATGGCACATCATAAATCTGAATTTCCCCTTTTCTAAAAAGACCCATGGAGTTTGGTTTGTTTGTTTGTTTGTTTTCTGATTTATTTATGGGATAGATACATTAAACAGATGGGCTTGAATTTTATCCACTGAGGCTGTAAATTTAAATGGATTACACTAAAAGCTGTTTAATATGTTGCACCTGCCATGTTTTTTCTTCTCTTGTTATACACAATAATAATAAGCAGCATCAGATTTAGGTGAGAGATTTGATACTTTAGTTTAAATTCTCCCTGAAAATTGGGGTATTATACAGTATAAAAATTAAGACTCATACTTTTTGAAAGCTCCTTTAAGAAAGATGGAACCTAGTACAAAATCTAACTAAATTACAATACTACAGATGGGACTGGAGAATGGAAAGATATGCAGCACTACTTTGGAGTCAATATAACTGAATTTTGGATAGTATTAAAACCTGCTTTAAATGTATCAGACATTTGTTCCAGACTGTCAGCATAGTCTGAGCAATAAAACATTATGGCTATGTCTACACTTACTAAAGTTAATTTGAATTAGTTAATTTTAATTAGTTCGAATTAACTTAATTCAAACTAGCAAAATTTTGTTTGAACTAAGCAAGTGCCATTCATGGCATTTGCTTAGTTTGAATTAGCGAATTGCATTGAGTTCAATGGGCCGGTTAGTTCGAACTAGCATGGCCACACTGATTAATTCGAATTAACTAGTTCGAATTATCCCTTAGTTGGAACAGCATATTCAAATGTATTAGTTCGAATTAAGGAAGCCCTTAATTTGAACTAATGAAAGCCTAATGTAACCATGGCTTAAGTTAGTTCGAATTAAGCTTCCTTAATTCGAACAAACTTGCCAGTGTAGACATAGCCTATGGTTCTATGTAAACAAGCTGGTGTCCAGTTGATTAGGCTTGCTCATTGTTGACCTCCTGAGTTGTGTCCCAAGCACAGAAAATATGTTAGCAGGGCACTTGACTGTAAGCTACACCTGGTCCACCAAGCACTTACTTATGATCTTCAGAGAGCTAGCTTTTCCATGATGAGGAATTTCCTCATTGTTTCCAGCTGGTAAATTTCATTAAAAGATAAGTAAACATACATTATATATTTTTCTAATTTTATTTTCCCTGTAAGTAATCATTGTAGTTGCCACAGGTATGTTATCTAGAGTTGAACATTTTTTTTCTGTTCACTGGCAATTGCAATAATAATAATAATAATAATAATAATAATAATAATAATAATAATAATAATTTTGTTCCAAAAAGAAAATAAGTTTTTTTTCTGAAGGGAGAGAGAATCCTTCTTCCCCCTGAAATGTTTAAACCAATTTAAATATTTTGGTAATGTCAAAATAAAATGTCCTATTTTGTTTCGACTTAGAGGAAAGATTTGCACAATGGCCAGAAGACAAGCTTCCCATATTAGCTTTAGCCAGTGAATAGCTCAATTATTTGAGATGACCAAAGTTAAATTCTTCATTCTGCATGAGGTGGGAAACAAATATGAACTAGAGTGTTTTACACTGCAGCAGAGGGTTCTCACCAGTGAGTTATAGGATAGTCTGATATTGCACTTTCACGATTTATTCACTTGAAGCGGTTCCAATTGTATAAATAGTTAAATTGTTAATTAGCAAGGATTTGAACTTCATTCTTCTAAGTAAGTGTCTTAACTACCAGGGCTGTAGTAATTTTTCGGCCATGTCTGCACTAAAAACTGCGATTAATAAATCTGTTAGTCTTTAAAAGTGCCACAAGACTCTGTTGTCTTTCTAAAAACTGTGGTTTGTTCAAGTTATGTCAGCATAAAGCTCCCCACAGTTAGTATATCACTCGTGTGTTCATACTTATCTCCTTGTGCTGGTACTGCAAGTACTCACCAGGGGTGCATCTACACTTTAAATTAAGTCAACTTAACCAGGCTTAAATTGACTTAATTTACTCTGTGTCAACACTTGAGTTTCCTTAATTCGACTTAAGAGGTTCCTTAAATCGAATTAAGGAAAAGTTAGTTCAAATTAGTAAAACCTCGTTTTACTTCGAACCAATCCTTAATTCGAACTAGTTAGTTTGAATTAAGTCAATGTGGCCACATTAGTTCAAGCTAACTGCTTAGTTCGAACTAACCGGCACATTGAGCTTAATGCAACTGACTAATTCGAACTAAGAAAGTGCCCTGCATGGCACTTGCTTAGTTCAAACTAGCATTCTAGTGAGGCCATGCTAGTTCAAATTAAGTTAGTTAACTAATTAACTAATTCGAACTAACTTTGGGAAGTGTAGACATAGCCCAGGAGTGCTTGTGCTGAAGTACCTTGTACTTCCAGGGTATTCCACTCACCATGCTTTGTCAGAATAATGTTGAGAGATGTTGGCAAAGCATGGTAGGACAAAAATGAGTTGTATTGGGATGATATGGAACAAAGGGTCAAGTTTCCATTGTGCAATTTTCTTCATTTCACAATCCCTATATCCAATAATTTTCATGCCTTTTGTAAAAGTCCCACAAAGCCATGTGCATTTTTCCTTGTTTGTCATCTCTGACACAAGCATGGAACCCCGACAGTTCTGTACTATTGTCATGAGCATTGCAAACAATCCTTCAGTACTTGCTGAGCCAATCAATGGACTACAACAATGAAGGGCATGATGATTTCTTGAAGGACAATTTGCTATAGGACATAGTGAATACCAGTTCAAAGTTGTTCACCAAGCAACTAGAGTCTCATAGACTTTCAGGTCAGAAGGAACCAGTACAATCATCTAGTCTGACCTCCTGCAAAATGCAGGCCTCAAGACCTCACCCACCCACTCCAGCAATAGGCCACCAACCTATGACTGAGTTATTTACCTCCTTAAATCATGATTTAAGGACTTTAAGATACAGAGAATTCAACGATAGGTGAACTATGCCCTGTGCTACAGAGGAAGGTGAAAAAACCCCAGAGCCCAGGCCAATCAGCCCTGGGGGAAAATTCCTTCCCGACCCCAAATATGGCAATCAGTTAAACCCTGAGCACATGGGCAAGTCTCAACAGCCAGTTACCCAAGAAACAATTCTTTGTAATAACTCAGAACCCACCCCATGTATTCTCCCCTCTTAGGCCACTTGTATATCCACCACACGTAGCCAAATATCAGTCAATTTCCAAAATAGGCTAATCATATCATCCCCTCCATAAATTTATCAAGCTCAATTTTGAAAGCAGTTATGGTTTTTGCCCCCCCACAACTCCCCTTGGAAGGCTGTACACTTTACAGTTTGGGTGCATTCATTTGATCTGTGGGCCAAGTTTACTTCAGTACTCCAGTTCATGGACACTAGCTGCAGAGGCAGTTCAGAAATGAGTGGAGATCACCCTATAGAATCTTGCAATGCATGACTGCTATCATTTTGGAGATGGAAAATCCACAGTGGGGGCTGCTTTCATACAAGTATGTAGGGCCATTTCTCCTGATACCTGGGTCTTTGAGTTTCCTTAATGTACAGGACATAGTGGATGTATTTGCAACAATAACATTCCTGAACTTCATCATGGTGACAGATGGCACTCAAACACCTATTCTGGCACCAGCCCACCTTGGTACAGAGTTCATCAATAAAAATAACTAATTTTCTGTGGTTATACAAGCACTAGGGATGACCAAAGATGCTTCACCAATATCAGTACCAGCTGGTGAAGGAAGCTGCACGATGCTACCATCTTTAACAACACAGAACTCTTCAGATATCTGGAAGCAGGAACATTTTTTTTTCTCAACCATAAAATTACCACTAGGGATGTTGAAATGCCAATAGTGATTCTGAAGGACCCAGCCTACCTCTGGCTTCCCTGACTCATGAAGCTGTACACTGGCAACTTTGAAAGTAACAAGGTGAAATTAAACTACCAGCTGAGCAGGTGTAGACTGATTGTTGAATGTGGCTTTACATTATTAATAATTCTCTGAAAATATCTGATCAATGTGGCACAGGAGTTAAAAAATCTAAAAGAATGTTAGAAATAATTAAGAAGGGGATACATAATAATGCAGAATATATCATAAAATGACTGTAAGTCTATGGTAAACCCACACTTCGAATACTGTGTGTCCCATCTCACAAATGATCTATTAGAATTGGAAAAGATACAGATAAGAGCAACAATACTTCGGGGCATGAAAGAGAGAGATTTAAAAGACTGTGATTATTTAGCTTAGAAAAGAGGAGACCAAGGGGAGATAAGATATGGTGATACAAAATCATGAGTGGCATGGAGAGAGTGATACAATAGTAATAAATTGGGTATAGAAAGTGTAAGAAATCTAAGTTTGATGGCTACTTGAACACTTGCACTCCTGACAAGTTCCCCTGCAAATGGAAAGCTGTCTGCTAGATGACTAAAATTATCCATTCAAGACTAAATAAATAAATAAATAGTCTTGGGTTAATTTGGGAGCCTCTCCTCACCTATTGTAGATGTGAGTAAATTCTGGAGACTAAATAACATAGAAGTTTTTAGTGAGAGCACTTTTATTTGCCTGCTTCCAGCAACTCTCTATCAGCCATACGTCCCTGTTGTCATTGACTTATTTCCCACCATCAAGTTCCGAAGAGTAAACTTATCAAGATCTTTGGTTCATTACTATGAAGCAAGGCGACTTTTGTCAACTAATTTTTTAGTAAAACAAACAAGGAGCCCTATGGCATTTTTAAAGACTAACAATTTGTTCTTTTCCCACGAAAGCTCATGTGATGAATAAATTTGTTATTATCTAAAAATGCCATAATACTCCTTGTTTGTTTTGCTGAACTTCAAACTTTTTTTCTCAGGAACCAGTTGAAAAAAAATCATTTAGGACTGCAACCCAACAATTGAGCAATGCATTCTAGTCCTTTGACGGAGGCAGCAGGAAGTGCTGTGACCCAATGCCTGAGCGTCTGCGACCCAGTACTGGGTCCCAACCCTAAGTTTAAAACCATTGAACTAGACTAATACGGCTACTCCTTTGGAACTTGTTAACTGTTTAATGTGAAAAGCAGGCCTCTTTTTTCCTGGTCCAATGAGCATTCATTATCTTGTGAATGACTCTGAATTATCATGCTGAGTGACAATGGATAGTCATTAGGCCAGGAAAAGAGTGTGTGAATGACTCTATAGACTTGTTGGTACAAGCTTATCTCTTTCATCAACAGAAGTTGATCCAATACATTTATTACACTATCTACCTTGTGTCTTTTCAGCCTAGGCTTTCCCATTCACCATCTTAATACTTTCCTGTGGTAACTACTTCAATTGCCTATATGGACAAGTAAAAATAAGAAAATATTTAACATATCTTTTCTCACTTTTAATGCAATTTTGAAGCTAGAACTAGAGAGGTGAAGTAAACATCACATAATCAGACAGGTCTCCAGTGGCTGGACTGGGAGCCATCCCATGAGCTACAACTTTCTGGCAATGCAGAAGAAAATTTGGTTAACAAAGAAAATATGAAGTCAGTAATAAAACCCACTTTTCATTATCTTTGAAATTATGTTTAGATTTATTCTAACTTGATCCAATAAAATAGTTCTTTCATATCTAAAATTTGGATGCAAATTATTCTAGTTGGCTACAATGGTACTAGTCACATGCTTAAATGCTTTGCTGGATTGGGTTTTTATTATTAAAGCTCACTACATCTGCATGTTATGAGATAGAAAAAAGCAAATAACTTGTAACCCTTCTTTAGATCTTCAGGCACTTTTGTTACTATGAGAAGCTGAAGTCAATAACCCAACCTCAACCAAGATTCCTCCATTTATTTAAATTAAATTTTTCTGACTGTTTGATGGATCTCTTGATGATAGATGTAAGTAGAATGAGATTAGTGATCGTATTAAAGTCCTGTTTGTTGTAGCTGGGATTTGAGTAGCCCTGTTTGTAAACTGTGAAAACTAATGACTCCACCCCTGATGGGTCTCTGTGCACTGCTTGAATTCACATCGTTTGCATGCCATGTTCTGAACTCTTAAATATTATTCTTTTAAGTTTCACACTTTCATCCTTGTTTTAAATGCAAGTGTCTAGTCTCCATGCAGAATGTAGCACACACACATAAAACTTAATAATGAGAAATGTAGTCTATAGAAGTGTTTCTTATTTTAAATGTCAATTGAGCCTAAAGATAACTTGTCTTGTGTGGGTTTTTGTTTGTTTGTTTTTTAAACCCGAGAGTGTGGCAAATAAATTAAGACCAATTAAGTCTGCTTTTATGCTGTATTAATAACAAAATATTTTCATATCTAGGAAGGTGATTTACTCTAATGAAATTTGACAATTATGGTATAATGATCATTGATGCTAGATGTAGAAGGGCAGAGGAGATAAACTCTTCAGTCCTTCTGTAAGTCCTGGTTCAGAGGGTTGGTGCAAATGCCTTGGCTAATTAGGCTGAGACAGATGTTGGTCCAGCTAGGTATGTAAAGACCTGGACAGGAAACCAGGGGAGAGCTGTGCCTTAGACAATTGCAGTCTTCTTCTTGTAGCCAGGGGGATGGTAAACAACCCCAAGCCTCCAAGGGCCCTAAATAAGCCCCAAGACTGTCTTGGGCTATATGGAAGCTGTTGGGAAGTTGGGCGTTACTAACACACTGTAAATAAAGAGCGTGGGTGACAGCAGAGATGTGTGGTGAATCCTCTGTGAAGTCATGGACACTGGGGAAGCGGGAGCTGAGGGGCGAAAAAGAAGCAGATGGCTCATCCCTTGTTACACGGAAGAAAGAAATATTTGCAACAACACTGAAACTTATGAATCATGTGTTTCTGTGTGCATGTTACAAGGGTCGGGGTAAAGAGTCAGACCCCTGCCACTCCAGCTCCCATTTTGGGAGGTAAATTGGAGCTGGCTGGAGAAAACCAGCTCCTAATGAGACAATCAGAGACAGCTGCCAGCCCAATTAGCCTGAGCAGCATACAGAAAGTTAAAGGAGAAGAAAGTGATGGAAGAGAAGTAAGCCAGGGGTAGAAGGAGAGCAGTGGTTCTTCCTTCCTGGGTGGCTGCTAAGAGGATGTACAGAAATGGTGGCCTCTAGTTCTTTTCTTATATAAAGGGGTAAATAACATTTCCTTATTCACTTTCTCCAGATGGTGGTAGAAGCACTTGTAATCTGCACCAGTGGTCATGGAATCAAGGACCTCTGAGTGTCTTTGTGACCAGAGAAGAAACTGAAGCAAGGCAGGACCACAGAGTGTCTTACAATGCTTACGTTAAAAAATAGTTGTCAATATAGTTTAACAGTTCTCAAGTCCATCATTTCTATTAAAAATTATGAAGGAGGTATTTAGAAATTGCCTCAGATGGAGATAGATATTCTTGAAAATATTTGTTCTTCTTCTTAATACCTAGATTTTTGTAAGATTTTTGTTATAGTTGTCTCATACATCTTCTCTTATTTCAGTACATCTCTAAAAGGTTATTATAACAATATAGACAAGTAAGTGTTCATATAGATCTGGTTACATTGGACTCACAATTGGTTTAGCTGAAACAGCCAAAACAGCCTGACCACGGCACTCTTTCTACAACAGCATATCCATTAGGAAATCTTATTATATTGTGATATTTTAATGGGAATTAATTACTTATCTTTAGTGCAAGTATCTATGAAAACATTTGCGTTTGATGTGAAAATCTGTGCCAGTTATTTTTATTGATTCTACAAACATAAAAATTTTCAATATCTGTGCAGCATGGATGAATTTCATCCCCTTGTAGATTGACCATACATGGACATTTCTGCTACCGATAAGCCCTGTGAGAGGGGCTTATCTGGAGTATCCTTTGAGACGGACTGATAGGCTGCGTCTACACTGGTAAATTAAGTGGACTTAAGCTTGGCTTAAGTCGACTTAATGTGCCCTGCGTCTACACTACACTTTGCTTAAGTTGACTTAAACAGCTTGCTTAAGTCGACTTAAGGAAAATAAAGTCGACTTAATGAAAATTAAGTCGACTTTATTAAACCACCTTTATACTCGACCTAAGGCTTAATTTGACTTTCTAAAGTCGAATTAAGCCAGTGTAGCACTGGGGTAGCCCTAAGTCGTCTTAGGGCTACCTCAGGACTACACCAATGCCCTCCCTGCTGGGGGGGGGGCACAGGGAGAGCCTGCCATGCCCCCCAAAGGGCAGAGCATGTGGGCACAGTGTGACACTGTCTGGATTCATTTATGATATTATTTTCTATGGATATCTCATAAATGCTATAATACATAGGAACTATGTCATATTTGGTATCAATAGAAAGGTAGTCATTTGCTGGGAATGATTATATAGTTTATATCTAGGAATTCTATTTTGATTAGAAGTTAAGAATTTGATGTTATATCCATACTTTAACTTGTGTCATTCTGGAGAAACGTCTTAGACGGGAGAGTGTGAACAACCATTGTCTCCTTAACGTTTAGGAATTTGCCAGGTGATATGGTTCCAGGGAGTAAACTGATGAGCCATTAAGGATACAATGGTTGTATTCTTTATGTCCTCAATGGCTCATCAGGATACTCCCTGGGACCATTCTACCTGGGAAATTCCTGAACATTAAGGAGACAATGGTTGTTCACACCCTCCGTCTAAGACGTTTCTCCAGAATGACACAAGTTAAAGTATGGATATAACATCAAATTCTTAACTTCTAATCAAAATAGAATTCCTAGACATAAACTATATAATAATTCCCAGCAAATTACTACCTTTCTATTGATACCAAACATGACATAGTTCCTATGGATTATAGCATTTATGAGATATCCATAGAAAATAATATCATAAATGCTTCCCTAAATCCAGACAGTGTCACACACTGGGCTCTGCCCTGCAAGGGTCCCTGTCCCCCTTTGCCCCATTGTACACAGGGGGTGCCCCCCTCCGCCACCGTGGACCTGCCCAAGGTCCCCCTAGCCCCACAAAGTCGACCTAGAGCTTCCAGTCTGGACGCTCTAGGTCGACTTTGTAAGTTCCCCTTTAAGTCGACTTTAATTTTAAGTGTAAACACACTAAAGACTTGTCTACATGATCAGATTAAAGCTCAACTTGTCAAGCGCGCTATAAGAAGCACGTGATGTTTATCGCGGTTTAGCGCATACACACGTCGCTCCTTGTAATGGAACAGAACTTGCTGTATCGCGCATTAGCGCACTGAATTCTGGTCACGTATCCCAGTGTTCCATTTCCCCTGAATCCGCGCTTGGAATCACGGGATGAAGGAAAGGAGCACAAAGCACCATGGGTAAACTATATGTTTCCCGTGGTGCATTGCGTTTCCCTTGCATCTTCCGCGTTGCCAATAGCAACTTGCACCTATTTTCAACTGTATATTCACGGAGCGTGCCACTGGAAAGCAACAAAATCAGCAACAGCATGGATCCTGCTCTGGTCTCCACTCTCGCCCTCAACATGCTGAACACATCTCGGCTGGTTGCTCATTACGTTCTGAGCTCCCAGTCAGAGGATGACGCAGAGGAGCAGGGGCTGATCGACGCTCTTCTCCTTCACCAACCATCTGCACATGGTACAACGCCGTTTCTAGTCATGAGAGACGAGCACCAAGTGGTGGGATCGCATTGTTATGCAGCTGTGGGATGACGAGCAGTGGGTACAGAACTTCCGAATGCGGAAAGCAACATTTATGGAACTGTGCTCAGAGTTGGCCCCTGCCCTGTGACGGAAAGACACCAACATGAGATCAGCCCTCACTGTGGAGAAGCGTGTAGCGATAGCTGTTTGGAAGATGGCGACTCCTGACTGCTACCGGTCTGTTGCAAACCAGTTTGGAGTCGGGAGATCCACCGTCAGATTAGCCCTAACACAAGTCTGCACAGCCATCAATCGCGTTCTGCTACGGAGGACGGTGACGTTGGGGAACGTTAGTGTGATTGTGGACGGCTTTGCTGCCATGGGATTCCCGAACTGCGGGGGAGCCATAGATGGCACAAACATCCCTATTTTGGCACCGGACTCGCTACTGAGTACATCAACAGGAAGGGCTACTTCTCCATGGCGCTGCAAGCACTTGTGGATCACAAGGGGCGTTTTACGGACATCAATGCTGTGTGGTCGGGAAAGGTGCATGATGCCCGCATTTTCAGGAACTCCGGTCTGTACGAGAAGCCGCAAGGGGGTACCTTTTTCCCTGGTCAAAAAATTACAGTGGGGGATGTGGAGATGCCCATAGTTATCCTCGGAGACCCAGCACACCCACTGATGCCATGGCTTATGAAACCCTACACAGGTAACCTAGAGCACAGCAAGGAGCGGTTCAATTACAGATTGAGCTGCTGCAGAATGTCTGTGGAGTGTGCCTTCGGCCGTTTAAAAGGGCGCTGGTGATGTTTGTATGGGCGGCTGCACTTGTCGGAGGACAACATCCCCACTGTGATTGCGTCTTGTTGTGTCCTACATAATATTTGTGAAAGTAGGGGAGAAAAGTTTTGCCCTGTGTGGGCTACAGAGGCACAGCACCTCGAGGAGGCATACGAACAGCCAGCCAGGAGTATTAGGGGGGTTAAAGGGGAAGCTTCTCGCATAAGGGAGGCACTCAAGGAACATTTCAGTGATGCCCTCCCCTAGTTAACTTTTAGGACGCATCAGATGCACGTTATGGAGTTATAAATGTGTACAAATAAAGCCATATTGAAATGATTTTATTCTGTTTTTATTCAAACCCAGAAGGTTGGGGTTACAGGTGTGTATAGCTGTGGGGCTCTAGAAAGTACCGGGGGGGGAGAGCTCGATGTTGGAATGCCACGGTGGGACGGGTGCACTTCAAAGAAATCCTTGTAAGGACTATGGGGAGTGGGAGGCAGACACGGCTGAAGTGTCTGTAGTGGAGCCTGCGCCTTAGTTGACTGGTTCAGGGAAGCGACCACGCTCCTGAACAGTTCTGTTTGCTCTTTCATGACGCTTATCAGTTCATCGGTCTGTTTCTTCCACATCTGTTGGTATTCAGCTCTGCATGCTCTATTCTCCGTGGAGGATTCCTGTGCTGCTTTCAAGGACTCCTGTGTAGCTTTCAACACGTCCTGGAACATATCCTCCCTGTTCCTTCGTGCACGCCGCCGAATGTTTCTCATTCGGGAAGCTGGGGTAGACACCGGCCTTGTCATGGTCGGTTCTAAAGAAAGAAATAATTGTAAAGATGCTGTTAACACATAGCCATGATAAGAAAATTAACCTTCCAGTCGCACATTACTCTGGAAGGTGCAGGGCGGCCAACATCCTATGCCTCACTGAAGCGGACAAGGTACGTCCTAGTAGACAGCTTAACTGGGGGCTAATAATCAGCGTTGGGCACAGAGATGGAACCCGATATCTCTCTCCTCAGAGTGCCCTTGCCTGCTAGAATACATCTGCTACATGCTGCCGGTTGCAAGCCCGGACCGTATGCTGCAGCACTGTTTGCTGCCATGGTTCCCAGGGCTGTGCTTTGCAGCTGGCGGGGCATAGTGTCCGTCTTTGGGAGCATTGACACAAACGCCATCCCATCCAACCTGAGTAGTAGGCTCTGGAGGTACATTGAGGAAACCTTCGCTGACCTAAATGCAGATGATTACTTCACAATCACTGCTTGTGTTGATGCCCTTCTAATGGATGTGGAGTAAAGAGCGTGCACAGCGGGGACAGACAGCAAGCACCCCCGCAACGCAAAATGAAATTTTAACGTGAGACAGAGACTTAGCTTTACAAATTACAAACTTACCAGAACCCCCCTCAGCCGCCTCAGAGGACACGCTGCAATTAATGTCTTCTTGAGAGGATGTCTCAGCGGGGGTGCAGAACAGCTCCTGGCTACACGCTACCACGCTTTGCCACGGGTCATCCTCCGTCTCCCCCACCTCCTCGACAACATCCTCATCCTGCTCTGCTGTGGCATTGACTGCTTGTGTGGTTAAAGATGTGTCCACTGTGCTGTTTGGAGTTGTTGTGGGGTCACCACTGAGGATGGCTCCGATCTCCTTATAGTACCTGCATGTAGCAGGCGCTGATCCTGAATGCCGGTTTGCCTCCTTCGCTCTCTGATAGCTGATTCTTAGCTCCTTCACCTTTGATCTACACTGCACTGTGTCTCTATCATAAACTTTCTCCGTCATTGCCTGAGAAATTATGCCAAATGTATCATAATTTCGTCTGCTGCCGCGAAGCTGCGCCTGCACAGCGGACTCTCCCCAGATGCTGATCAGGTCAAGCACCTCTGACGTGGTCCAAAGGGGTGTGCGTCTTCCGCGACGGGTCGCCATTGCTACTGGGAACGCTGCTGCACTCCACTCCACGAGGAAGACACCAGTAAATGAAACTGACGATCAATTTGAAAATCCCGGTAATCAAATCAGGGCGGGGACAGTTTCGTCACTGCCAAAGAGCGGGTGGGGGGAAGTCCAGAGAGGACGACTTGGGAATGCTGGGACACTTCCGGAGGCCAATCATTGCGCGGTAAGCGTACACACGAGCGCAAATGCGCAACAGATGTTCCGCAACAGCTGTTACCACTCTCATCAAAGTGGTTGTTGGATTGCGCTTCAACAAGGTAGTTGACGCGCAACATCACCATTGCACGTATGTACACCGTGCTTGCTATCGCGCGGTAATGACTTTTACTGCGCGTTAAACTGATCGTGTAGACAAGGCCTAAGTCGACTTAAAAGTGCAAGTGTAGACATAGCCATAGAAAGGAGTTCCACACAGGGTGAAATCTAGACTCAATAAAATCAGTGGGAGTTTTGCTATTAACTTTAATGGGATCAGGATTTCACCAGCAGTTTTGTTTTTTTTTTCCCCTCATGGTGACTTTGTTTATTTTTTCTCATTCACATTTTTTAATCTAAAATAAATGCCAATAAATAATAAAATTATACAGTCACTCTTTGTGAGTAGAAAAATTAATAAATGTAGTCTTCAAAACAGAAAAGAAATCTGTCTCTTACTTCTTGCCTGACTGAAATCTTGGATCCATGTAGGTAGGCAATTATTTGTTTTCCTGTATAATGGGAGATAGTAGAAGACAGAAAAATAATTTTAAATTTCCTTTGAGATGATTACCTCCTGCTACATCTGTGATTATAAAGTTAACTTTCCCCCAATTAAAACTCTTTCTGAAGAAATCAAGCACCAATAATTTCTTCACAAAGTCCTCTTGTTTATAAAGAATAAGCCATCTACTCAGAGAACAGAAACAATGGCAAATGGCAGGTTACCATTTAAACAATGGCTATGTCTACACTTACAAAAGCTAGCTTGAATTAGTTAATTCAAACTAACTAATTTGAACTAATTTTAGTTAGATCGAATTAACTTAACTCAAACTAGCATGACCCCACTAGAATGCTAGTTTGAACTAGCCATGTCCATGCAGGGCACTTGCTTAGTTCGAATTAGTCAGTTGCATGAAGGTCAACCTGCCGATTAGTTCGAACTAAGCAGTTAGTTTGAACTAATATGGCCACATTGATTTAATTAGAACTAACTATTTCAAATTAAGGGTTAGTTCGAACTAAGCAATCCAATTTATGAGTTTGAATTAAGGAAGCCCTTAATTTGAACTAATGAAAGCCTAGTGTGGCCAAAGCTTAAGTTTGTTCGAATTAAGCTTCCTTAATTTGAACTATCTTGCAAGTGCAGACATAGGCATTGTGAATCACAATATTAATATCAAATATGCTAAATGATTTTCTATAATCTTCAATTGGAAATTATGTGGACAAATGATTTGTTGAAGAATTACAAATAATTTACAAATTCATAATTAATTAAAAAATCATATCTTATACCCCTGTCATGGCCCAGTGTCCCATGTATCACAACAACATATAGTTTATATATCATAGACAAAAAGAAAGAGGAATTAAATTAATTGAATAAATTATGGCATCACTGTTTTTTATTTATTTATTTGTTTTGTTTTGTTTTGGTGTTGTTTTTGCCAAGTTTTTTGCTCTTAGACAGCCTAAAGGTATTGAAATGGGTTCAATGTACCCCTTTTTACGCACCTCAAAATATAAATTACACTAATTTACAGTTCCTTTAGAACAGTTTTTTTATTTAAGGTTTTGTAATTTACCCCCTCTCTTCATCCCCAGCATATCCTGTAGATTTGCATATCAATTTAGCCTATCCTACACCAGAATATTTTGTAATTATGGACCATCATGGACCATTTTTCTGTGAAATTTTCAGAATTCTTGAAAACTCTCCTATGTATAACAAAAGCTTATAACAGACCTTGCACAACTAACTGATGCTCATAAAGAACAGATTATTGGCAAGAAATCTTTACATAAGATGGAGCATTGTATGGTGTCATGGCAGGGATATTTATTGCACATATTCCAATTAATGAGCCCTGTTATAAGGTCTTTCTGCACAGTTCCCAGATTATCTGGTTAATAAGGTAGACACTGTGCAGTGCATTATGGTTAATGACATCAGTTTCTCAAGTTAACAGCCAGAAAGACATAAAAATGGGCTGAAATAAATTCTTTCTCATTTTTTTTGTAATAACACCTTTTTACACTATGATAACTTTTGACAACCCTTCTCAGGAAAAATGAACTTTGAAAAAGAAATAATTTGTTATGGTGTGTACAATATCCAATACCATTGGACCTTTCAGCACATCTACAATTGAAAATAAATAAGAATAAAAATCACCATAGTCTTCCTTTAATTTTAAACATGAGCTAACTCTAAATTACAGTGACCCTTTTGAACTCTTTATGTATGTTATCCTTTTGATTAAAATAAATATCACAACTATTTCAACTTTTGAAATACATGTATATACCTTAGGCTATGTCTACACCTAAAAACCCCTTTTTATGCACCTCAAAATATAAATTACACTAATTTACAGTTCCTTTAGAACAGTTTTTTATTTAAGGTGATAATTTACCCCCTCTCTTCATCCCCAGCATATCCTGTAGATTTACATATCAATTTAGCCTATCCTACACCAGAATATTTTGTAACTATGGACCATCATGGACCATTTTTCTGTGAAATTTTCAGAATTCTTGAAAACTCTTCTATGTATAACAAAAGCTTATAACAGACCTTGCACAACTAACTGATGCTCATTTATTTAAGGTGATGTAATTTTAGTCGACTTAACTAAGTTGACTTAGCACGTCCACACCAGAAGACTAAGTCGACCTAGCACGTCCATGCAGGCACTTGCTAGGTTGACTTAGGAGGGGTGCATCATGGGAAGTGTGCCAACATGGCACCTGAGAAAGTCCTAATCTCCCAGCCAATACCAATAAAAGAGGAAGTGAGCTCAGCACCCTCCATTGTGCCTGGCAGCATGCAGAACGAGGAGGTCATGGACCGCAGTCTGTTCATGCAACTTGTCAGGACAGTGCTCGACACTTGATTAAAGTGCCCAACACTCTCTTCACGTGGATCACAGTCTTCTTGGACCCTGACAGTGCGGAGACAGACAGCAGTGCCACCACCATACTGGCTCAGCAAGCTATTGTGCTAACAGTGCCCCCCATGCCCTGTTGCCTCTGGGCACAGGAAACCAGCAGCGACTGGTGGGACTACGTCAACCCCACCACCTGGGACGATGACCAGTAGCTGCGGAACTTCCGCATGAGCAGGCAGATCTTCCTGGAGCTCAGAGATCTCTGAGGTAAAAGAAATAATGGATATTGCAAAACTCATAAGTCATGAGAGCCTGCTAAGTAACTAGTGTGGGATCCACAAAAGTACTTTTAGGTGACTAGATCTGCAGCACAGGGTCACCTGCTTCCGACCCACCCTGCCTGTCGCCAAGTGAGTGGCTGTTGCGCTCTGGAAGATGACAATTCCAGACTCCTTCTGGTCCGTTGCCCAACAGTTCGGGATCGGCAAGGCCACTGGGGAGGCCGCCCTCCTGCAGGTTAGGAGGTCCATCATCCGGGTCCTGCTGGCTTGCCTCATCACCCCGGGCAACCTACAGGACACCCTCGACGGCCTCGCCGCACTCAGCTTCCCCAACTGTGGGGGCATCGTGGACGGGACCCACATCCCTCTTCAAGCACCACAGCACTGGGCCAGAGAGTACCAAAACCACCAGGGCTACAACTCTGTGGTCCTGCAGGCCCTCGTGGACCACAGAGGGATCTTCACAAACATTTATGTGGGTTGGCTGGGGAAAGCACACAATGCCCATGTGCTCAGGAACTCTGGATTGTACCACCATAGGCAGCCTGTACCACCTTCTTCCCCCCACACATGATCACCCATGGGGATATGCAGGTGCCCGTCTTGATTACTGGAGATGCCGCCTAACCCATGCTCCCCTGGCTTATGAAGCCCTATGCTGGAAACATGGAGCTGTTCAATCGACGGCTGATAAGATGCCTCCTGCCGCCTGGTTGTGGAGCATGCCTTCAGCCAGCTCAAGGCATGCTGGAGGGCCCTCCTGATGCGCCTACACCTCGCCGAGCGCACCGTGTTGGAGGTCATCAGCGCCTGCTGTATGCTCCACAAGCTGTGTGAGCTGCGGTGGGACAGGGTCCCTCACTCCTGGGAGGCCAAAACCTAACACCTCGCTGGCCAGTTTGAGCAACACAAAGTCATGCCTCTGGTGTAGCGAGCCCAGCGGCGGTCCTCATCCAGGACATGATCAAGGACCACTTCCTCACAGAGGAGCGTTGAGGTGTGGCCCTGCTACCAGACACCCTAAACTCCACCACCTGTCCAACCCAAACCAATAAAAAGAATAAGACAGGAAATAACAGTTTACATGGGTTTTATTTACAGGGGGAACTGGGGCTTGGGAGGAGTGAGGGGGTTTAAGGGGAGTGAGGGGGGTTGGAGGTGGGAGTGGCAGGGCTTGGGGGGAAGGAGAGGGTTCAGGGGGACAGGACAGTCAGGGTAGGGGGGCAGTGATACTGCCCTGGTGGAGGCAGGTACTGGGCCTGCACGCGGCCACACCTGGTCCTGGGATGCCAGCGAGGAGAGATGGCAGGATTCGGGGCAGAAGAACCATTGGCCTGCCAAGGGTAACAGCGCTCCCCCAGGCACTCAAGGCTGGCTGCTTGGTGCTGCAGGGTGAGACTCTGGTGCTCCAGTGCAACAGTCTGGCACTCCACCAGATCCAGCAGATGCTGGATCATCCCCTGCCTGGCCCTCTGGTGGGCATTGAGCTGGTGCCGCCAGGCCACCAGGTGCACCTCCGACTCCTCGGAAATCTGGACCAGGTCCCTGAGGTGGTCGTCCTGTGAGTGCATCCTCTTCTTCATGGTCGCAGCTGGCAGGGTCCTGGGAGTGGTGCATGGTAAGGGTGCCGGAGCTGCTGGAGAGAAGCAGCGGACAGAGTTCCTCCCATTAGCTAGCTCACTAGTGCAGTGTGCAGCCTGCAGCAGCTGCTGTTCCTTGATCATACCCCTGCTTCTCAATCTCTATCCTTTCGGACAGAGCCCCCTAGGGACTCACTGCCATGCTGTGTTGACCAGATCAGGTGCAGTGCCCATGGTGGTGAGCTGCAGACAGAACTGCCCCACGGGTGTCTCATGAGGCCACGTGCCAGTGGTGTTGGGTGCATGCTGTCTGGCCTTGACACTCCCGCCTATGGTCCCCCAATGCCATCTCCCAACATGCCCCTGCACCGCTTGGGTCTGGTTCCCCCCTGCCACATGGCCTCCGTACCTCCATGCCCTCCCATGCCCAGGACCCTGCCTATCCCTGGGCCATGTCCCCCCACAGTGCCTGTCTCACAGGCATGCTCAGCCCTGCCCACGGGGGTGGGGGGAAGGAGAGAGGAAGGGAGCACTCACTGTCAGGTGCTGCAGGTGTCTGGCACTCTGACCTATCACTCTGGGGCTGCTCACCGAGGTGACCCTGCTCCAGGGTCCGGGGCTGGTGGGGTGCCCTCCTGGTGGGTGGTGTCACCTGGCTCCAGCACCACATCCTCGTCCACTGGGCCCTCCTCCTGGTCGTCATACAGGAAGGGGGACTCGGTGGAATTGACGGTGTGGGCTGGGAGCCGGTGCTCTCCCCACCACCCAGAAATGCATCAAGCTGCTCAAAATAAGAGCAGTCGGTGGGAGGATGCTGCCCCCGTTCCCAGCCTGTCCTCCCGGGCCCTCTGGTATCACTGCCAGAGGTCCTTAATCTTCACCCAGAACTGCTGGGTGTCGCGGGTGTACCCCTTGGCAGCCAGGGCCCGGGAGATAGCGGCATATACCTCCCGGTTGCGGTGGCTGTTCTGCAACTGGGAAAGCATAAACTCATCCCCCCAGATGGCAAGGAGAGCGAGAAGCTCCTCCTGGCTCCAGGCTGGGGCCCTCCGTCGCTGCTGCTGCTGTCCTCGGACATCTTGCCAATATGGCAGTCCTGGCCAGCTCTGGGGAGAAGGGTGGGCAGTGCTTTGTCCTGCCCATGGTAGCCCATGGCTGGCTCTTCCTGGAGCCAAGAACCCTGGGAGGAAGGTCAGTATGCCAGTTAGGTAGACCTAGCCAATTAGGTCAAGATAATGCAACCACACTGGGTTTAAGTCGACCTAGTAAGGTCGACTTAAGCATTAGGTTAACCTAACAGGCGGGATTTATTAAGTGGACTTAAGGAAGCCCTTAAGTCAACTTAATGAAAGCCTGGTGTGCACAAGAACTAAGTTAGGTCGACTTAAGCCTCCTTAAGTCAACCTAATTTGCAAGTGTAGACATAGCCTTAGAGTTTAACATGTTAACTAATGTATGAGGAAATATGATTTTTTTCATTGTCTAAGAAAGGCACAAAAGAACAACAGACTTTTTACTATTCTCCTTACTGTATTAGAACACATTAAACTAGGGCCTGCTTCAACTCTTTCAATTTTCTATCAGGTCATGAGCTCCGCCCATCTGGAGGAAAAAGCATTTTAAAAAGCATTAAAAAAAGGCTCCTGAAAAATCCTGAGCCCTCCAGCTGGGGCAGGGGAGGGAGGAAAGGAGAAGCTTTTAGACAATCCCAATAAAAATCTCCAACATTGTGGTTTACTAAGTGTTCCATTGTGGAATGAGGATTCCTTGTTAATAGCAATTTAAATGTATTTCTAGTTTAAATATTTGATTTCAATTATTTGAAAATTATATGTGATGGTAGATGTCTTTAATATAACTGAGTTCTATTATTTGTTTAAAACTTACAAAGTTTTTTCAAAAAATCTCAAAAAGACAAAATCATTGTGCCAGCCTGAAAATCCATGCACGTATTGTATTTAATGAACCTTAGCAGCCCAGATACTGTAGTTCTTTGCAGTAATTAACATTTCCATATATCACAAGCTGACTGACTCTTTTAGAAGACTTGGGACCAGTTTTGTCTGTGTCTGATCAGAGACTCACAGCTGATCATGGTCAGCTAGAGTTCAGATGTCCCTATTTTATTATTAGATCTACCTGGGAAGGAGTTGTTTCATTAGCAAAGACTGAAGCTGAATGTAGATTAAGTTGAACAAGTGGGACTTTATAAAACTTTGTGCACTGCTCTGTTCATGTAGCAGAAGTGCTTGCAGCCTAACTCCACTAATTTCTCTTTTTGCATCACAAACCAATATCCAAGGATTTGGTAGTCTGAACTCCATTGCCCACTCATGACACAGTGGTCATGGGGTGCCTATAATGGGCTCTGAGAACTCAGCTTGCAGAGGGGAGCTCTGGAAAGTAGTTGGATCCTCTGGTAGACTCTAGAAAATGGTAATTCTGAAGCAGATGGCCTGGAGAGGAAGTGAGGCTAGCTGGCTTTTGGGATCACTCCCATGTCTATCCCTGGAAGAAACAAGACATCGAGAGGAGAAAAGTCCTGAGAGTCATTTCTCTGTAGAAGATGAAAAAAAAATTAAAAACTGGATCCAGGAAGGGCAGAAGATCCTTCTGTTTATGTTTCAATTTGGACTGTTGTCTAAACATGTTACATGTGCCTTGCTATGTGATGCTTAGAGGGTATCTCTACACTAGAAAAACTAAGTCGACTTACAGTGTCTACAATAAAAACTTAAGTCGATTGCCTGCGTCCACACTCGCAGGTTCTAGTCGACGGAGGAGAGACGGGGCTGGGGGACTTCAGGCAGGGGACAAGGCAGCTGTGGCTCTCAGCTTTGGATAAGGGAGCCATGGCTCCCAGGAGAAGGGAGCCGCAGCTCCCTGGGACAAGGGAGCCGTGGCTCCCCAAAGAGAAGGGAGCAGCAGCTCCTTTGTCCCAGGGAGACACGGCTCCCTTGTCCCCGGGAGGAGCCCTGGCTCCCTTCTCCCAGGGAGCCCCGGCTCCCTTCTCCCCAGCCCTAGGTCGACTTAGGGAATTAAAAACAACAGAGTCCTGTGGCACTTTTAAAGACTAACAGATTTATTTAGGGAATTAAGTCAACCTAGGGTGTCCACACCAATTTAGGTCAACTTAACAAATCAACTTAGCCTTTAAGTTGACCTAAAGGTGGTAGTTATTAAATTGACTTAAGGAAGCCCTTAAGTCGACTTAATGGAAGCCCGGTATGGATGCAGCATTCTTTAGGTCGACTTAAGAGTCCTTAAATCAAGCTAACTTGCAAGTGTAGACATACCCATTGAGAATATGATGAGATGACTGGATTTGTGGATGCGGGAAGAGCCGTTGACGTGATATACCTTGACTTTAGCAAGGCTTTTGATACGGTTTCCCACAGCATTCTCGTTGGCAAGTTAAGGAAGTATGGGTTGGACGAGTGGACCGTAAGGTGGATCGAAAACTGGTTAGATCAACGGGCTCAGCGGGTAGGAATCAATGACTCGATGTCTGGTTGGCAACCGGTAATGAGTGGAGTGCCCCAGGGGTCGGTCCTGGGGCCGGTTCTATTCAACATCTTCATTAATGGTCTTGATGATGGAATAGACTGCGTGCTTAGTAAGTTTGCGGATGACACCAAGTTGGGGGGAATGGTAGATACTCTGGAGGGCAGGGACAGGATCCAGAGAGACTTGGACAAATTGGAACACTGGGCCGAAAGAAACCTCATGAGGTTCAACAAAAACAAGTGCAAAGTCCTGCACTTAGGACGGAAAAATCCCATGCACTGCTACAGGCTGGGGACCGATCAGCTAAGTAGCAGCGCTGTAGAAAAGGACCTGGGAGTTATGGTGGACGGGAAGATGAATATGAGCCAACAGTGTGCCCTTGTTGCCAAAAAGGCCAATGGCATATTAGGCTGCATCAGTAGGAGTATTGCCAGCAGATCGAGGGATGTGATAATTCCCCTCTATTCGACACTGGTCAGGCCGCATCTGGAGTACTGTGTCCAGTTTTGGGCTCCCCACTACAGAAAGGATGTGGCCAAATTAGAAAGAGTCCAGCGGAGGGCAACAAAAATGATTAGGGGGCTGGGGCACATGACTTATGAGGAGAGACTGAAGGAACTAGGCTTATTTAGTCTACAGAAGAGAAGACTGAGGGGAGATTTGATAACAACCTTCAACTACTTGAAGGGTTGCTCCAAAGAGGAGGGAGCTAGGCTGTTCTCAAGGGTAACAGAGGACAGAACAAGGAGCAATGGTTTCAAATTACAGCTGGGGAGGTCAAGGTTGGATATTAGGAAAAACTTTCTCACTAGGAGGGTGGTGAAGCATTGGAATGGGCTATCTAGGGAGGTGGTAGAATCTTCATCTTTGGAGATTTTTAAGGCTCGGTTAGACAAAACTCTGGCTAGGATAATTTAGGGGGAGTGGTCCTGCTTTTTAGCAGGGGGTTGGACTAGATGACCTCGTGAGGTCCCTTCCAACCCTATTATTCTATGATTCTATGATTCTATGAATACAGCCTGGGAGAGTTTACCTGGGGCTAATACTGAAGAAATGTGAATAATGCCACAAAGGACTGCAAGAGGGTGCTTTTGGAGGTCCATCTTGCTACTGCCCATGCCAAGGAAAAACAATTTTTTTCAGCAAAATTGAAATTTTCATGTTATTTTTATGCAGACATTTTTGTCAGATAATCATTCCCAAGAAAAATCAGGATCTATTTAGATTAAACCCCACTGACTTTCAAGGAGTCATAGGATATTTTGTGTTTTATTGGTCATCGCCACTAAACTCCACCCAGAAGCATAGGCAGACAAAGCAGATTATGGAACATTGGTCTCAAAAATAATCCACTTATCTAGAAGTATGTGACAGTCTACAGAAACGTCTTCTTTTTTTTTTTGTGAGTTTGAGATGAAGTTGCATGAAAAAGACAAGCACAGACTTATCTTGCTATGACAAAGAAATGGATGATTGCCACAATGTTCATTTCCCAAAGGTTCATTTCACAACCTGCTAGCCATGGGTGAATGATAAAGTTATTAGGAGTGCTACTGCCTCTTGTTCTTCTAGTAGCAGCTGCATCCAACTGGACCCTTACACTGAGAGCTTGATCACAAATGAAACATAACCCCCTGGATTAAAGGGGTAGATATGCTGAGAATAATGTGTCCCTGTTTCCCCTTATCTCAATCTTGTCTTGATTGTTCATTCGCCAGTTAGTTCACATCCATGTCCTATGTACCCCAAACACTGAGTAAGGTCATTGAATTCAATGAAGCTACCCCTGACAGAAGTGTAAAAGGGATTGGTGTGAATATATCTGAATTGTAAGTGGCTGTTTTTAGTTTGTTTGAAATCAGTGAATAAAGTTCATGTTTTTTTCTAGGACAGACAAATTAATGAAACTTTATTAATAAGACATCAATTTCCTCCTTTTGAAGCTAACTATAAGCAAACTGTAGAAAGAACAAGATGAAGAGAATAAGTAGGTTGTGTCTATTAGGACAAATATATTTCTTTTATTACTCCAAAATCAATTTTAGAATAGCAACTGGCAGATTATTATTTTTGTTGGTTTTCTCATATAATTAGATTTGTCAATATTAAAAAGGGTCTTATCAAATGTTCTTATTTATGATTACAATCTATTACCAAATGCCTTGAAAAGATCACAAGACTGGTAAATATGTAGGTATATATAGATAATTGATTGGTATAGTTGTATAGTAACACAGTATAGTAACAGTTTACATATAAGCACTCTAAATATGTAACAGAACAGCTATTGGATGAGCTATGAAATATTAGTTCTCTTCATAATATTGAAAATAAATGTGCACTATATGTTGAGTCCAATCCAAACAAAAGGAAGAACAAAATTATTACTCCATTGCAGGTCAGGGGAGAAGGGAGCAGGGGCTCTCCAGGACAAGGGAACCACAATGGCTCCCTTCTGCCATGGAGCCATGCCGGGCTCCCTTGTCCCCCCTGCCCTAAGTCAACCAAGTTGACTTAGGGCATCTACACTGGCTAAGTCAACTTATTAAAGTCAACTTAGACAGTAGTTCAAATTATAAAGAGTGTTATTAATTTGAACTATTGAAGGAGCAGCTTAAGTCATATTAAGGAAAGCCCAATGTAGACGTTGATTAAATTAAGTCGACTTAAGCCTGCTTAAGTCGACTTAATTTATAAGTGTAGATACACCCAAAGATACATTTGATGAGACAAGAGCTCATATTATAAGGGCCAAATGTGGGAACTTAAGATCCACAAAAAGTAATAATACAAAAAGTATGTTTACATTAGTTACAAATCTTTCCAGATAGTGTTTTCTCACAATCAAACAAAATAAAAGATCATGATGACAGAATCCTCCCTGTAAGTGATGATATCAAACAATGATGGAGCAATTACTATGTCAAACTGTATGCCTTTATAGATCCTTGTATAAAACAGAATGACAAATAGGAGAGTACAGAGCTCATCAGTTCTGGGAGAGGAAGTAATATGTGCTATTATGAAAATGAAGCCGGGGAAAGCATCAGAACTAGATAATGAACCAGCAGAACTATTAAACATTATTAACCATGGTATAGATCTCATGTGAAAAATTTGCAAATATACGTTGTGTAGAATTTGGTGGTATAATGAGAGGAAAGGACTTTTTTACCCCTTACAAAATAAAAGAGAAATAACAGAGTATAATAATAATAATCATATTTTCTCCTTGATATCTTTTGGGAACAAAATTGTACTATGCATAATCTGAGATCCCATGAAGCAAAAGATAGAAGCAGAACTACCACCACAACAAACTAGTTTTAGAAAGGGACAAGGAACACATGATCACATCTGAACATCTTTTACATCACTGAAAAATGCAGGAAGCACAATCATTAATTGATCTTGTGTTTTAATGACCACTCAAAAACATTTGATACCATTGAACATGTCTGACTTTGGAGGATACCGATGGATATACCAGCAGGTTTCCAACACCTGTAGCTGAAAACATCTCAACTCTCTACAATCAACAGTAGAATTCATTGAAAAACAGCTGTATTAGTGAGTGATTTTTCCACTGAGTAGGGTGTGACAAGGGTTTCTTCTGTCCCCAAGGCTTTTCAACATGCAAGTATGGAATATTTTTATAAAGTGCAAGGAGCTTGAATTTCAATTGATGGGCACCTCTTAACCATCTTCTGATATGCTGATGACATGACACTCAACGGGTGCGTCTACACTTGTAAATTAAGTCGATTTAAGCTTGCTTAAGTCGACTTAATTTACTTTGCGTCTACACTACACTTTCATTAAGTCGACTTAAGCAAGCTGCTTAAGTTGACTTAAGGAAAATTAAGTCAACTTAAGAAAACCTCATTTTAAATCAACTTTTGGCTTAAATTGGCTTTCTAAAGTCGACTTAAGCCAGTGTGGACGCAGAGTAGCCCAGTAATGTAATACAACATATGTTAAAGTCTGTAAAATAGTGAGAAATGTGAACAGTCCCTGAAGGGAGTGAAAACTAAATTTCACATGACACAATTAGCAAAACCAGGATGCAACCAGATACAGTGATTAATTATCAAATTGTAGAGGCAGTTGATGAAGTCAATTATCCGGGATCATAGATTTACAACCAAGCAGATTTAGAAGGCAAATTTCCTGATTTCCAGTTCTGTACTTTAACATTTTTCCTTGAGGCTAACCTATTTTATTTTTTTCTATTTACGGTTTACTCCATTGAAAGGCAATTCATATTTGGTGTCACTTAAAAGTGGTAGTACAAGTAAATTAATTAATGTGTTGCTGTGAATAGCTTGAAGGATGTTGAAGTAATAGTAGTAGTATCAATGTCACAATGGAAGTTAGAGGTGTGCAAAACTTGGTAGTACCATTACGGCAGTGATTCCCTATATTTTCAGTAACACGACACCTTTAATGAGACAAACAATTCCACAACAAGCTAGATATCATGCAAGAACAACCTGTGGGAATGCAGGAGAGAGTCTGAGGTAAAAAGTGCCTACAAATTAGCCTTTTATCCAAAGATTCTGTATGCAGAAAAAATATCATCCTTTTTTCTCCCTTTCACAAACAACCAAAATAAATTCTCTACTTGTAGTCAATAAGTCACAGAACCAGACAAAGCCTCTCTCTCAACATCAACCTTCTTAAAATTTTCATTATTGCAGAAATGAATGTAGTATTCTGTAGCAAAGGCAGAGAGGAACCTGGACATGGAGGAAAAGCATAATTCATCATATAGTGTACCAGGAAGAAGAAATCTGGGCTGGGTGCGGGGGGGGGAGAAAGAAAGAAAGAAAGAAAGAAAGAAAGAAAGAAAGAAAGAAAGAGCAGCAGTATTAGCATGCAAAACAGGAATATCATGAATGTGAGCAATAGCAGCCTTTGCTGACACCAGCACAGTATATAGTATATCTTTTGCACTAAATTTATCTATGGGTAGTGTGTTTGCAAATGTTCATACCTATCCAACTGTAAACTAAGTTCAGCATTTGGGTGATTGGAAAGTCCTGTTACGGAGTCCAATACAAGAACTCCCCACCTACCACCCAAACATTATAGGTTTGTGTGTGTGTGTGTGTATATATAATTGACCGTCATAATAATTTGTGGTGATACAGGATGTGGTATTGATGATTCAGCTGGTGGCACAATCTGATTGATTTAATCACTACTAAATCAGTGCCCCAGTATGATATTTGTGGACAACATGCTGCTGGATATGCTCTTTATAAATGGAAACTAGAAAAAGATTCCAAATACTAAAAAACTTGAAAGAATAAAAATATCTTAAAATCAAAATATTTTTTTCTGTTTGACTGTTTCAACCCCCTTCTTCCCAAGAATGATTTCAGAATTTCCAAGACATTCTAAATAGTATCCTCACACTTGTTTTCTGGTTGTTTTGCTTGGAAATGCCATGCATGTGAAGAGACTGGAAGGATGAGGATAATCGTTAACATCATTTCTGGATGGTTTCCAGGGGAATAATGTTTCTTTCTCCGAGGCTTACAATTAATTATACTAGTTGGAGCTTGAAAGATTTATTTGAGGCTAATCGTTAAGCCTTGGTGCCTTCATTACTTTTCACATTCTTTAAGATACAACATAGAGGATGCCTTTACTGCACCAAACTTGCTTTAAAAGACTTTTTATTGCATCTAGTCTATGCAAACAGCTCCTATATTCTGTGCAGGGAAATGCTTTAGCTGAAGTAGGATTCATAAGGCATGAAGCCTAGAATATTTTAAATATAAATTACTTCATTTGATATTTACCTGAAACTGTCACAGGCAATCTCTTCTTGTATAAAAGGTTGCAACTCATTTAGATAACAGGAGGCATATTCTGTTTCTTTAAGTTATTGAAGTGAATACATAGATGAATATAGAGTTGCAAATGCTCCATTTCCTCCAGAATTTTCCAATTTAATATTTTAAGATGTCTGCCTCTTTGACAGATGTACATTTATCCGAAGATAGCACATTTTAAAAGTTAATTTTATATTCATGGATTCATTAGTTTGACATTTATTATGATATGTTATCTGTTTGTTTATTTGTCTTTGTTATGATTAGCATCATACTATAGGTATTACTTAGTTCATTACTTGCCTCTTTCATTCAGGGAAATGAGGTTTTATTTCCCTAAGATACATGCTTTACATAAAAAGGGATTTCCTAACACTGTGCAAATCAAAGGATAAAGAATATAGAGATTAAAAAAAACAAAACCAAAAAAAAACCCAAGCATAATCTTCATAAAAAAGGTTAACCACTACATCAAAGTGGAGTTGTGTTTGAAACAAGGGATATAAAATTACAAGACAAAGCAATGTAAAACAAGGGTAAGAAAATGAAATCAACCTCTAAGTTTTATATGAACAATATAATTGTAAAATGTGCCTTTAAAAGTTATATCTGTATTTGAAGACTTTGAAAGTATAATTATGAACCACTCACACAAGTACTAATATTAAGCAATTGATGCAAACCTGGAGAAATAACAGAGGATGGTGAAAAAGCTAATGTGGCAATATCTTTTAAAAAAAAATGGTTTAGCCTGTGTAATTTTGTGCCAGTTCACTACACATTAGTTCCACACAAAACCATTAAAAAGCTTATACAGAATAAAATTATTACAAAATTAGAGGGCAGTAAAATAAATAATACTAGTAAGAATCATTTCATGAAAATAGAGCTTGTCAAAAAGCTTTATTTTTATGGGATTAAAAGTTGGCTTGATAAGGGTAACTGTTGACATAATATATTTTGAGTTCTGCAATGCATTTAACTTAGTACTGTATAATATACTGATTAAAAATTGTCATACAAAATCAATGTATCCCATATTAAAAGGATTAAAAACTGGATAACAAACTGATAGAACTCAAAAGCTAAGGATCCCAAAATGGCCAATTTAATTGGAGGGGAATGTGAGGTTGCATCCAGAGAAGCACTATCCAGGATTGAATTCTTTGAGATGTTGAAAGATGTGAATATGAGGCTGGTATTACTTGTCCTGATGCTGGTCGAGTGATGGATTCAGTATATTCTTCTTCCTCTTCCAGATTACTAGGGAAAGGAAGAGCAGTTACTACAGGGATGAATGAAGCATGGCTTGATTCAGGTGAAAATGGGGCAGATAATAAGTTTTGTCTCAAGACTAGAGAATCTGCGATATCACATACTCTTGGACCTGAGGTATGTCTGAATTCCTTTGGAGTATATGCATTAGTGGTGGAGCTGTAAACACAGTGCAATGACATGTGACATTGCAGGGCTAGCATGTGTGGCTGAAATTTTTTTTCAGAGACATTGGTTTTATTAATGCTGTGCCTAATACTGACGACTTTGCCAATGCTGAATTTTTTTTTGGTGTTGATGTCTTTGCTGGCGCTGACAGCTTGGTTGGTATTGGTGGCTTTATTGGCACATATCTCGGTTCCATTTGTTTCTTAGGATCCATGAAAGGTGTTGGAGCTGTAGATGAGGTGCAGTCAGAGTGTGGCACCTAGAGTTGGTGGTCTGCCCTAGCATGGTCTTTAGATTTTTCCTGAGAGACTGATGAGCTTCATCTCTTCGTGGGCCAGTGCCCTTTGTGAAAAGCCATTGACAATCTGGATCTAATTGGGGACAGCATTCTCAAGGTTTGCAGTTCAGGATTTGAGGAGGGGGCCACTCACTTCTTGATATCCACCCAGTCAGAAGAAGCATTTTTGTTAGTTCAGGTGTGGAGAAAGATGGTGGATGATCTTGTCCACCATGAGGAGCTGTATGGGGATGAAGGAGACCCTGGATCCGACACTGCTCTAAGGGACATTTCCATTAGGATATGTTTCAGTCTAATGTCTCTTGTTTTTTGTACCTGTGGTTTTATAGTAAGGCAGAGCACTTTTGGGAGATGGGACCCTCTCCCAGGCAGTCAGAACACTGTGAGTGGCTATCCTTTATGGAGAATGAGGCCCCACATGACACACATCTCTTTAATGTGGGTAACCCAGGCATAGAGGTGAAGTGATAGCTTCCCTTCCAATGGTGAAGGGAAACAAGAACACAAGAACCCACGCCCTACTTAACTGATTTTTTTTAGAAAGAAAAGAAAGGAGAGGAATGAGACATCCAAACTATCTAGCTAATGGAAAGAGGCCTATTGTAGTATCTGAGGAAAAGAAGAAAATGGGCTCTGCTAAGTGTACTGTTCCAGAGACAAAACACAAGGAACTGATGGCAGTTGGACTGCACAGCGTTATTTATACTTCCTGTTCATTACATGAGGCAGAGAAAATGTGCATGTGAGGTCCAATGGGCACTGCTGTTGAAGATCTTCAACTCCTGTTGCAAAGGCACTGTCACACCTACAGTGATGCACCAGCGGGGACAACATTCAAAGAAGAATATGCAAGTTATTTCCTTTTCTAGACATACTCCTAAAGAGTTAAGTGTGGCTCCTGAAGGGCACTATTCCATGTAGAGGAATAAAGATTTTTTTGACACATTGAAATGAATGTGCAGGTACAAGTGAACAAAATCACTCATTAAATTATTATTGGAAGAAAATGGAATCAATAAATAATATGTTATCTGCAATTTTCCGATATGTAAATTCATATTGCTACACTTCAGAGTTTCAATTCTCTCTTGTGTATAGTTGCTGTTGTGGTGGGTTTTGTTTTCTTTTTTGGACCCATCTATTTTTTCGCCATCAATTTAAGAGGACTTGTCATTATTTTGGGCTCATCCCAATATTAAGAAAATCAGTCACACACACACATGTGCATGCGTGTGCGCATACACACACACACACATGTGAGATCAGGTTATCAATAAGAAACTCTTTGCCAGGCAGTATTTAAGCATCATTGGGAAATGTCTGCTTATGTGTGTAAGAAGGAGAGAACAGATAGGCTATGTCTACACTAGAAAAAGTTAAATTGACTTTGTTAAGTCGACTTAATAAGGGCAACTTATTAATAAGGGCATCATTCAGGTAACTGATAAGAAAAATATAAGCCACTTTTGACATAAGAAAAACATGAGGTTATGACTACTGCATGTGTTTGGCAATAAAAAATAAAATATCATGATTTTGTTTCCTTTTCTTTCTTTTTAGACTTAAGATGATTGGCCGAAAGTGTTTTCTCTACCTTTTCAAACTCTAAAGAGCAGGTAGATATAAGGATTCAGAGAGTCAATCTTGCAAATTCTGAAAGTATTGTATAAGTCTGAAACTTAATGGACTAAAATCTCTCAGAAGAATGTCATTTTTATTTTGGGGTAGGCTTCAGCTCCAAGAACTTCTTATATTTTTTTCTAATTTGTTAATTTTTTATTTGTATTATTTCATTCTGAAGGCAACACAACTAATAATCAAACCTCTCTGATGAAAGGGATTTGTCAGCTATGTTAAATGTATGTCAAGGGGGAAAAAAGAGCTTCTGGGAAATTACATTCCCTAATTCTCAACCTCTGTAAAGATAAAAGGCTAAAAAATTATAATCCAAATGATTGTCCACATAATAATCTGTTTTATATTCCTAGATTGTACAAACCATTTACTATTTCCCTTAACCAAAATAAATGTGTTGTGTATTTTGTATAGGATCCTAGAGCTGCACAAAATTTATTTCTGACTTTCATCCTTCCTTGATCTTTTAGCTTTGTTCTTTGCCTGCTTTTCCTGGGACAATTCTCAATATATTTTTCTTTCAGGCCCCAATTCAGCAAGGTATTTAACTGTGTACATAATTTTAAATTTCAGTGAGATTACTAACATGCTGAGAGTTGGGCACCTGATTAACTACCTTGCAGAATCAGGTGATTATTTCTGACAAAAAAACAAAAACAAATAAACAACAAAAACCCCAATAGGTTTAAGTCTGCTGAGGAATTAGGAAGATGTTGCATGGTGACTCTAGGTAGCAAAGGCTGTATTTAGTTCACTTGGCAAGCAGAAAGCAAGGGTTTTGTCTGTATTTAGTAGCCTTAGTAAAGGTTCCCTTTATAGTCATCAGTCCAATCTCGTCTTCTCTTATGAACCACTGATTCCAAGGCCACAAGTCCCATAACTAGAGACAGAAGAAAGGAAACCAGGAAAAGCACATAGAATTTCCGTCACAAACACTGCCAGAAATGGCAGCAAGTGACAAACAGAAAATTGAGCCTCAAGAATCTGTCTAGCGTTGTTTCTGCTTAATTAATGATGACATCATGAATCTCAAGAACTAAGTAGATGAGCTACTCCTATCAACATCTGTAAGAGCAGCTGGTGAGACAGGTGCCCAGGATGAAAAGGACTGAGATAAACTGTTAGCTGGAATGTATGCATGTGTGTGCCTGTGTGTTTTGTTTTGTTTTTCCTCCCTTATATTTAACATCACAATAGTAGAATAACTATTTCTATTAATAAATGTAATTGACTCAAAGGACTTTTTTTTTTTTTTTTTTTAAATTATTTTTTTTTTATTAAAATAAAGCTTCTTGGAAAATTTGTATACAGTAAATGTTGACAAAAGTTATTTCTAACAAGCTGGACTCCTAAGACATGTGTGAAAACCCTGAAATGGTAGAAATCCAAAGAAAATAACCAATGAGCTTTTGATGTCCTCTGATGAAAATGGCAAATCACATTTGAAGTTTTTAGTGTGAACACTAAATCTAATGATTATAGCTCAGATACATGGAAATGAACTGTGTCATTCAGAAAGTAACTGGTTATACCTTTATGCACTAGGATACCAATTCATCAAAGAATTTAAAAGTGCATGTTTAAATTCCACTGACTTTATTCTGCTAGCATTAAATATGCATGAAGCATGAAGAGATAGGTGTTTTATGAGGTAGTTAGTTCTCAACCATTTAGAACTTCACAGGTTAACACATTGCATTATAGTCATTCAGACAAGACATTAATAACTTAATAATCACTTAAGGTAGGCAATCATCATCACCACATTATGGAAATTTAGGCTTGACATTAATGAAACTTCATAGACTTCAATAGCAATTGTACACACTTAACACCAAGTCAGAATCTGAGACATTTGAGCTTGTTTGCTTGCTTTATAATATAACATAACCCAAATGCATCTTCCTTATATACCATCCCACCAAGACCACTCTTCAAACACTATGATTTTGTAAAAGGCCTGAAGTGAAATCTCTTCTTGTAAGTTCAAGTGTTTGCGTACCCAGTTAAGTTCCATTTATCTCTCTTCTAATGTATTTTCATGCAGAATTGTCAACAGTTTAATGAGTCACGTGACATCATTGTGTCAAAGGCTGAACATAGGAAAAGATAAATAGTGTTTTATCAGCACACATCAAAATTAAATTCACCCCAATTAAATTAAGATAATGAAGATGAAAATATAAGACTAGGATCAGCAACCTTCAGCAACATGCATGCCAAATCTCCCTCTCCCCAGTGTGTGATGGGTTGCACCTCCTTCCCACACTCCTGTAATGTGATCTGTGTAACTTTCATATTCACTTATGCAATGTAACTGTATAGTTTAATGCAAAATATGCTCTGCAAGGACTTTTTTGAATTCTCGTGACATACTTTGTGCTATTGTTATGGTATCATGTTTTCTGCAGCATCATACATGTGCACAGATGTGAAACTTCTCCCCAGATGCATTCCACATGACTCAAGTGGGAGCAAGAAATCAGGACTGCAAATACACATCCAGAGAAAATACACATGATAATGGACTAGCTAAATATCTGTAACACCTTGGCAGGAGAGTGGAGATCACCTTCACTTTCTGAACCAAGTGAATGATCTGCCCACAAGGAGGAAAAGGGAAGGGGGGGTTGAAGAAGGGAGAAAAGTCACTCTTTAATCTGGTCTGAGGCTTTTTTGCTGCTTGGATCTCCATCATGAAACAACTTCCAAAACCTGTGCATACCCAGATGGTGGGAAGGTCCTGGCTGCAAAACCAACAATAGCTAAGCATGTGGGTAAGATAAAAACAGACTGTGAAGTTTACTTTAGATTACAACCTATGAATGGTTGGAGGCCTAACTTAGAGAAAAGGCTGACCATAGAGTCATAGAAACTGGAAGGGACCATGAGAGGTCATTGAGTCCAATCTCCTGCACTCATGGCAGGACCAAGCACCCTCTTAAGCAATCCCAGACAGGTGTTTGTCTAACCTGCTCTTAAAAACTTCCAGTGATGGAGATTCCACAACCTATCTAGGCAACTTATTCCAGGGGTTAATCACCCTGACAGTTAGGAATTTTTTCCTAATGTCCAACCTAAACTGTCCTTGCTGTAATTTAACCCCATTGCTTCTTATTCTATCATCAGCAGTTAAGGAGAATAATTTTTTCTTGTTCCTCCTCATGACAATCTTTTAGGTACTTGAAAAACATTACCATTACTCAGTCTCCTCTTTTCCAAACTAAACAAACCCAGCTCTTTCAATCTTCCCTCATAAGTTTCCATACCTTTAATCATTTGTGTTGGTCTTCTCCAGTTTGTCCACATCTTTCCTGAAATGAGATAGCCAGAACTGGACAAATACTCCAGTTGTGGCCTAATCAAGGTGGAGTAAAGTGGAAGAATTACTTCACCTGTCTTACTTACAATACTCCTGTTAATACATCCCAGAATGGTGTTTGCATATCAGTTTTTTTGTTAAACTGATGTATCATGTATATGAACCTGCAGTGATCTTAGAAGGGTCCCAATTCCTGCAGGACAGAATTTCCCAGTGTGGCATCTGAAGGCTGGGGGTGCTCGCTAGAGGATCATCCCCCGAGTGGCTAGCGAGTGCACTTCCACTGCCTGGTACTGATTACATGCAGGAGGCTGGTGTGGACTGACCCAGGAGTGAAGGCTTACCTAGCAAAGAAGGGTAATTTGGGATCCAGGAATGGGTGATAGGGGAGTCCCAGTGGCACACCAGGCTAGAGGGAAATAGCACACAATGCCACAGTGTTGGTGGTGGGTGTAGGTGTGTGTGCAAACTTGTTCCTTGTGCAGTTTCAGCAGAGGGAGTCTGCAGGCCCATGGCTGCAGCAGAGTCCCAATAGCAATGGTGGTGTGGTCCCATTTCCTGGAGGTTGGGCTACTTGAGAGTGGGATGGTTGGGGCCACGTTGATGTGTGTGTGTGGGGGGGGGGCGGGTTACATGGCATTGCTTGCAGCCTGGAATGGCATGGCTCCAGACAGGGCGTGCCATTGTGCTTTGGGCTGTCAATCCCTAACATAAGATATGCATACAATTTGAAAATAGGGAAGCATGTTGTACTATGAAATAATATAGGCCTGACTGAATTTTCTGTTGGTTTTAGACCATTTCAAGAAGGGAAAAATCTATAGCAGAGGTGTCCAACCTTTTAGCATGAGGGGCCACATTACAATTTTTTTCTCACTCTGGGGCTGGTGAGCAAGGTTTGGATGATGGGAGTATACCAGCTGTAGCTGGCTGGCTAGCACAACACTGCAGGGGAAGGAGAGTACTGGTTGTCATTTTTATTTTTGTTTTTGGGTGATGGTAGGATGAGGAGTTATGGAGGAAGGGTGGGGAGAGGACATGTAACTGGTCATATGACTCACTTGTTTCCCCCTTGCCCATGGCCACAATTTTCTCTCCACTCCCTGCCCCACTCATAGGAATGGAGGGGTGGGGCTTTATCCTTCTCTTGCTGTGCCTCACTGCCAATTTGGCTGCTGTCCCTGGCAGCTGGGCAAGTGGACAGGAAAGCACTGGCAACCCTGGTCCTTTCTGCCTGTGGGGGCTTGGCTGGGGGAAGTGGCTTTCCCTCCTGCCCCAGGATGGCTGCCAGACTGGTACTGAAACAAACTGATCTGGAAAAGGGCAGGGTTAGTGGGAGAGAGGGAGAAAGAGAGAACTAGGAGCTCTGGTTTACATGGCCCTTCCCCCAGCAGCCAGCCTGGATGGCTACTTTCCCCAGCCAGGCTCTTGCAGACAGCTGCAACACTGCAGTGTTACAGACAGCAGAGGCTGCTGCAGGGTATGGGCTCCAGGGGTGCTAGAGTGGCCTGTGTTCCTGAAGAGCTTGGAAGGCATGTGAGGGGGAGAGGGGCCTTAGGCAGAAGGGGGAAAGTTAACCTCCCAAAGAGAGGGGAATTGCACTATCTGCACAGCGTGAAGCAGGGACATAGCTACTGGTGGGCCTGGGTGGGCTCTGGTCAGCAGGCCCACTCACCCACCTCAGCCCCTGGCAGTGGCATGAGCTTCCTGCCATGGCAGAGGGCAGCTGCAAGCAGCAGCTCTGTGGGTGGAGGAGCAGCCATGGGCAGATGGGTGGGAATGGATGCTACTCCACCCCCAACTCTGGCAGTGCAGCAGGGGTCAGGCTGTCTCTTCCCCTCTCTCCTCCTCCCGATACTCCATGTGAGCAGAAGCAGGACTGGCTGGGCCTACCCTGAAAAGAAAGGGGCCTGGCCAGAAAGCAGGGGCTTGTTAGAAGACACCTTGATGGATATTTAAAGAAAATGTCTTAGTTTCCTCTTCAAGGTGATTAGTTAAAATAATATACTCGATCATCTGTTAAAAATCCCTTTCCCATCATGGGTTTTCATCACATTCTGAGTTAAGGCTTTCCTACTAAATGGGGGGGCCCTAAATAAGCGAGTTGTGTAAGTATTTGCAGACGACTATAGGTCACAAAGTGAAAGCAAGATATTAAGTTTTCTCTGTGAAGTTGATCAGAATCTTTGAACAAATTCCATGGCTGATGGATTCAGCTATTTAGGGGGGAAAGAGGTGAATAAATCAATCGTGAAAGGTATTTGGTATATATTGACTCTTCAGAGGTGTTGGATAATAGTATACAACACAGAAAGTTATAACATTTTTAATGTTCAAATTCAAATTCAACCTATATATAGAGAGAGGTGGCTTTAAAATATTATTTTAAGACTGACCATTTTGAAAACATTTTCACAGAATAATTTATAAAACAATAAAATAATAATCTGAGGTTTAAAAGATGGATCTGGCTATTTATATTTACAAAAATATATTCATTATTTTTAATTCAAATTCCCTTCAAACAAGGGAAAATCATGAAAGATCTTTTAACCAAAAAGGAAAATGTATATAAGTTCTTTGTCATGATCCTCTTACATATATTTTAGCATGAATCCAACAGATTCACCAAATAATGTGAATTATATGCAAAGAATTTCAATTCACTAACAAAGATAATTAAAGGATACATAATTAAATTTCAGTCATGCCAAAATAAGTTTATAGCATGATGTCATCTAACAACATGTGAAAATGATCTTCTGGATTAAACTTCTGTACATATGTACATTTTTAAAGAGATTCTACTGGGAATTTGTTATCTAAATAATGATCTTATTTGTTATATGAAGATTTTAATCTTTACTACTTAGAATATTAAAAAAATACTTTCTATATGATCACTTTGTAATATCTTATTTAATGACGTTCAAAAAAGGAAATTCTATATCCTGTAAATTGGATGACTGTTATAATTAGTGTTGAATGGCAAGTTTCCATGAGAATCATACTCTGACAGAAAGTGCAATTTCTGCAAAATTGAATTTTTCCATAGGAATTTTTTTTTGAACTGACATGATCTGTTTTCTTTTTAATCAGTGCAATAGACACATATCTCTGTACGTGGATTGCTTTATTGAAGTTGTAATTCAGTCCCCCATTCCCTCCTATGAGCCATGTGCCATGAAGAATTGTATCTTCCCTAATACAATTCAGATTTCCCTTTCACCAAGCTCTTCATGGTGCGTCATGGGAGTCACATGACTATGGGTACATAATGGGAGATGTAGTCTGGCCAGAGGGCCTGGACCATATGAGAGAATAGGATCATCAGGCTCTCAAAGCACAGCTCCCATAAGACAATGGGAAATAGCAATATAATGATGAAATTACTAAAAATTAAGCATTTTGGGTCATTTAAGCAAACTGCAACTAATCTTTCATGTTTTAGATGTAGGAAAGTTTAATTTTGATTGAAAGTGTCAAACTGTAATGTTTCAACATTTCTAATTTAAAAAAAAATATTTTTCAATTAAAAATTTAAAAATTCCAACCTTTCATCCTGATTATAAACAAAAACAGATATTAAAAAGTCATAATTTCCCACAGGATGGAAATTTCAGTGTTTGCTCAGCTCTAAATTCTGTGCTATATAGAGTATTCTCCTGCCATAGTAGCTGAGCATCTTCAAGTATAGCATTAAGCAATGCACTTAATATTGATAATTTATGCAATTCATTATTTTGCTCATCCTCCCTCTAGGGGAAGAACTATGTTGATACCTGCTATCATGCCATGATGTACTCTAATCATAACAAAAACTTCCAGAAAAAAATTATTAGTATTGTTTAAAGGACTGACAAGGAAACATGAGGGTGCTGAAGAAAGTTGGTTATTCAAGACTTTTCCCTTTGACTAGTTATTAAACAGTTCTTCAGCATAATGATATGGGGATACGTAATATAATGGAGCTGTGATAACACACAGGGGATAACTGGATTGAGGAAATTACAGCTACACATTTGGCATGAGAGGAGCAGAAGGAGGACAGAAGAAAGGAGTACACATTGTGGCAAAGTCAGGCCAGACGGCTTTAGGGGAGTGTTTGAGGGTAGATTTGTCAGCCCTAGGATGCTGAAGGCACTGTTCCCAGCAGGCAGAGGAGAGATAGCTGCAGGGCAATTAGGGACACCTGGGCCCTATTAAGGGCTATTCCTGGCCCAATAAAAGACCCACCTCCACCAGCTCACAGTGTGGGAGTTTAGAGGAGGTTGGACGAGAGGAGAGGAGAGGAGAGGAGAGGAGAGGAGAGGAGAGGAGAGGA
>ML685903.1:518557-614989 GCA_007922175.1 Pelusios castaneus
GAGAGGAGAGGAGAGGAGAGGAGAGGAGAGGAGAGGAGAGGAGAGGAGAGTAGAGTAAAGTAAAGTAAAGTAAAGTAAAGTAAAGTAGCAAAGAAAAATCAGATAGGGTTAGGGGAAGGGAAGGAGGCGAGGCAAGGCCTGAGAGGCTTGCCTCAGCTGTTGCAGCAGGGGCAGCAGAGAACTCACCTTCCCCTAGGACTGCAGCTTATGACCTCCCCAGAGGGAGAGCCTGGCCCCACTCACGCTGATACCCCGTCCAAGGCTGCCTACCTAGGGCGGAGGACTGAGTCAAGGTCAGTGGAGCCATGATGCTGGCAGAGAGAAGTGGGCTCGCCAGGGAGGCTGACTTACAGCAGGCCCTACTACACCCGGGGATCGGACATTAGGTGACACGAACTGGGGAGTACTCTGCCACAACATATACATGCTTACTTTATAAATTAAAAGAGAGATAGGGTGAGGGAGATGCATAAGATGGGTTGTGATGATTGTAGATGCCAACTTATTTGTGTGAATTTTTTGCCTACACAAAAGGTGTAATTACAGTCTGCTTTCTTTTAGCCAGTCTCAACAACTATTACGCTGATGTGCAACTTGTTAGAACAGACCTATAGAACTTATGCCCACACATGGAAATGGCCCATACAAAACAATTTACTTGTCACTTGTCCTACCCAGGCAAAAGTGAGTGAGAAGAGGATGAAGTCAGAAAATATCTGATCATGTTAGAAAAAAGGGAGAATAAACTTAAAAACATAATATCAAAAAAACAATTTTTTTTGGAACAGACAACCTTAAAACCAATGCACTAAAAGGTACAAAAGAAGTACAGAAGTAATTCAGATTGGTCAGACTTCTTGTATGAGGCATTTTAAGGACTGTGAATTCATTTGTTTGCCAAAGGTTGGGTGGCCACTGTACATGCTACACTGGCTAGCTGATCTTTTGCAAACAAATACATTCACGGTGCTTAAAATGCATCATACAAGAAGTCTGACCAATCTGAATTACTTCTGTACTTCTTTTGTCCCTTTTAGTGCATTGGTTTTAAGGTCATCTGTTCTAAAAAAAAACCTTGTTTTTTTTATATTATTTTTCAATCAAGACTAAAAGTAGCTCAAATCAAAACCTACAAACATCAGCTTTTCAGTCCCAGGTGGCATTCAACCTAGTGACTGCTGGGTTCTCAGGCTCCTGCCCTAACCCCTATACCACAGGGACAGATTCCCAGCTAAGCTTTGTGCTGGGTGCAGGTTGCCATTAAAACCTATAAACATTATACCATCTGCTGGAAAAAGATGGGAAGCTCAGGAAATACAGACAGACAGACGAACAGACAGACAGACACAAAGTGAAGTCAATATAAAGATTGTCTAATAAACTTAGAATATTTAGCTATTGGTGCGAACCAGACTCAGCATTCATTCAAATCATCATCAGAGCGTTTAGACAGAGTTTGCAGCACATTGCATAACCTAACTCAAATGGCACCCTACACATCTATGGGATAATTCAGTTAATGATAGATACATGAAATCCAGAGCACTATTCATGTGTTAATGTGTTGCCCCAGCAAACACATGTGGCCTGTGGCACTCTCTATGGGAGATAGGTGTCTAAATATTTTTGAAAATCTGAGCCTAGAACTTTAAAAATAATAACTTTGTCATAGCTCCAGATGAACACCTGTTCTTGGCCATTCACCCAATTGCTATGAAGGGGATCCAAAAACTTATTCCCTTGTATTTTAAAACTAAAGAGTGTCTAAAGAGGGCACATTTACTCTCACTATCTCAGTGCCTGTAAGCACACTTTCAGGGTGCATCTACACTTAGAAATTAAATTGACTTAAGGAGGCTCAAATTTACTTAATTTACTTTGCGTCTACACTGGGCTTTCCTTAATTCGACTTAAGCTGCTCCTTAAGTTGAATTAAGGAAAGATTAGTTTGAATTAATAACACCTTGTTTTAATTCGAACTAGCGCTTAAAGCCAGTGGAGATGGGGATTAGCACTTAGTTGGAGCTTTTTAAGTTGACTTAAAACACTAAGTCGACTTAATAAGGCCAAAAAGGGGCCATGTCTACACTTCAAAAGTTGAGTCAACTTTTGTTAAATCAACTTAATAAGGTCGACTTTAAGTCAACTTAAAGTCGACCTTATTAAGTTGACTTCATAAAGTCAACCTAACTTTTCAAGTGTAGACATATCCTCAGGGTACAGCGTTTCTATCTGGCCCACCTTTTGAAAGCTGCCACTGCACTACCCTGCACCTAGAATCAGTGCTCACCCTTCAGACTTCCTTCCGTAGTCTAAATAGAGTGAACTATTATATTATTTATTTGTACATTTAGGCTCAGATTTTCTAAGTCAGGGTTTCAGACGGTCAATTCTTTGGCAATTTGAAAATCTCACTTGGGTCTTCTGTTTCACCAATTGAATCAATGCCAGAGCATCCATTGGCTTCCAACCTTCAGAAGAGAGCCCTCACTAATCTGGAATAACAGGCAAAAATAAGCAAGGTCAATACTGTAAATTTATAAATTGGGATTAACAGAAGTAGGTCTAACCCCTCAAGACCCAAAACAAATTGCTTTTGATGTTACTCATTGTTTTGACCTTTTAGGGGCCACATTTATAGTTTGTTGATTTCTTGCATTTTTGTTTCAGTTGTTATTTTTTTTTTTCTGTTATTCTTATGCCCAGGAGCAAAGAAAGTTCAAAGAGAACTTGAAATCTTACTTGACAGACCAACACAGGGCAAATTATCTCAATAAAATATATTCTCAAATGTAGTGAGTATTGTTTCCTCCTCTCTAGATTAATGAAATATTTAAGATATGGTCACATTTAGAAAAATGGATCATTAATAAAAATAATGGGGTGGGAATAACAGAGGAGAACTTAAGGGGCTTGTCTCTCCTTATTATTATTATTTTCCAAAGTACATTTCAGGGTTGACCTGTATTGGGAGGCTTTCAAAATATGTTTTAATAAATATAGAAATAATTCAGTTGAGGAAAGTACTAAACTGCCTTTTGGTCTTCCTACATAGGTACTTACCAGATAGGACAAGAAGTGAACTGTTCTACATTATGAGCTATTCCAATGGATTGTTTTAAAAGGTATTTATAATCTTAATGCTGTAGTAAAACACTCAGAATGTTTCTTTCCCTAAAAGAGAAAGAGAATAAACACAGGTACCATTATTTTACAAGAAAATAATTTAAGGATTATGGGAGATATAGATGTTCTATTTCTATCTTTTCCTGCCTTAATCTTTCTTTGCAGAAACTGTTTGCCAAGCCACTATCTCTATTTTTCTCCTATTTTTGTCTTTTTCCTTTCTTACAAGTGTCTTCTATTTATTAAAGAAGGCAATACATTTTCCTTTATTCATCTCTTCTAAAGGAAAATTCTCTGTGATGTCTTTAAAAGATGGCCATCAAAGTGAGTGAATTTATTTGTGCATAAAAAAGTAAAAATTTAAATTTAAAAAAAAATCCTGCAATAATGAATTTGTTCTTTCCAAGTAAACCAGTTTTCCAAATACCAGTATATCCCTAGCTCTGTCTTCCTTTCCTTCATCTTTCCTTTGATCTGTTGCTATTTTTGCCCTATCTTGTTACCTTAAATTATCTGGTTCTTAGGGTAGTCTTATTTATGCTCTATTTATCAACAGAGCTCAATTCATAGCTATGGCACTACCATATAAATAAACATTTCAGAAAAAATATTTCCGTGATGTTTAAAACCATGAAATTAAGTACCTGTGAAAAGATTGAACTGAAAGCTGTAGTTACTGAAGTCAAAGCCTCCTTGCACTGTGGGATGGTTGACAAGCCTGGCTACTAGAGTGAATTCAATACACTGTTCTATCAAAGTGTCTCAACATTGCATTGGAACATAAATGAGAAATAATCTAATTTTTCCATGACTCTTTGGGTGCGTCTACACTTATAAATTAAAACGACTTAAGCAGGCTTTCCTTAATTCGACTTAAGATGCTCCTTAAATTGAATTAAGGAAAAACTAGTTCCAATTAATAACACCTCGTTATAATTCGAACTAATGTCTAAGTCAACTTTATTAAGTCAACTTAGCCAGTGTAGATGCCCTAAGTCGACTTGGTCGACTTAGAGCATGGGGGACAAAGGAGCCCCGCATGGCTCCCTGGCAGAAGGGAGCCACTGTGGCTCCCTTGTTCCCTGGGGAGCCCCTGCCCCCTCTCCCCAGACCCGCAGCTTCCCTGCCAGGGGAGCTGCGTTTCCGGGAAGAAGGGCTCCCCAGCCAGGGCTCCAGCGGGCGGGGTCGATTGCTGGAACCCTGCTTGGAGAACCCGGGAGGTGGGCGGCTGGTCCCGGCAAAGCCAGCCCTGCACTAGCTGGATCTGCCGGGACCGAGAAGTGGGGGGTGGCTCTCCTGGCTCCCTTCTCTCCAGGACCCCCGCAGGTCCTGGCAAAAAGGATCTGGAGCGCTGGCAAATGCTGGAACGGTGGTCCTCCAGCTCCCAGGAATCCTCCAGGGGCTTCCTGGCAGCTGGAGCACCGGCAATTGCTGGCACGGCTGCCTTCCAGCTGCCAGAAAGCCTCCAAAGGCTTCCCAGGAGCTGGAGCGTGGTCCCAGCCAGAAGGGAGTCACAGGTCTCCGTTCTGGTCGGGACCTCTGGGGTCCTGGCAGAAAGGAGCCCGCTCTCCCTTCTAGCTAGACCCGCACAGGTCTCAGCAAGAAGGAAGCGCTGATTCCCTTTTTGCCAGGACCCATGGGGGTCCCAGGCAGAGGGGAGCCGCCAGCTTCCTTCTCCCCGGGACCACTCGGTCCTGGCTAGAAAGGCCTCCCTTCTGCCCGGGTCCTGAGTAGTCCTGACCAGAAGGGAGCCAAGTGGTCCAGGGCAGAAGGCAGCTTCATGCTCCCCTCTCCCCAGGACCGCTCCGGGGTTTGCTGGCTCTCCCTGGACCTAACTAGTCAACTTAGAGAGTCTAGTATAGACTCCCTAACTTGAGTTAGTAAGGCCCACTTTAAGTCGACTTAGGCGTCGACTCTCTAAGTCGTCTTAATAAGTTTGAATTAAAGTCTATTTATTAAAGTCGACTTACTTAAGTCGACCTAAATCCCTAAGTGTAGACATAGCCTTAAATCCTTGTTCTTTCTCTTCTGAGAGCTGCTACCTTAAATGCCAATTAGTGTCAGCTGTGGTGCAAACCCTGGTTAACCAGGAATTTGACCGAAACTTCCTAATTCAATGTATATAGGCTATGGGAAAAGCTCATCAAATGACACTAGATGAGTGACTTGCGTTAGATCTGAGTTTAAGTAAAAAAAGGTGTTCCACGTCTCTCTGGAGCAGGTATCATCCTTTACCATGGACTTATTTATTGCAGAGCATATTGGGGCCTCCAATTCTGATTGGGACCCCTGAGAACTACTGTGGTATTAACAAAAAAAACAGAAACAGTAAATTACAATCCCATAAACCATCTAGTCCCATCAGTAGCTAACATTTTAAAATAATATTCAGATAGTAAGAGGCCTATTTTAATTTCATCAGAAAGGGACAGAAGAGAGCTGTGGTAAACATTTATAAGCCTAAGGCAATTTTCACTAAAGCCAGTTGAAAGATTCCCAAGGGCTTCACTGGGAGTTGGATAGGGACTGTAATGTAGATGATCCAACTTTCCTTAATGAGTTGTCATAAGGACTACAGAATCTGCTACTTTTGTCTTTAGATATTAACCATGCAATGGACTTTATTTCAGAAACAAGCATATACAAGGTTCTATCCCTCTATCAAAATCCTTATATGGACTTCATCATCATAGTGTTTGACTGTCTAAATGTATTAAACTCACTGAAGGACCAAATGTTAAAGAAATGAAAAGAAATATTTCAGTCAAGAACATGTTTTATGGTGGTTAGGCATCCAAAAAAGTAAGAATATTTCTCCTACTCTTCCCCACTGATTAATCTTACTGATAAAGAATTGGTAATCCAATAAATCCAAACCACTCTGAAATAATTGCATTGAAGGTTAAATACCTTGTATGTGATTGATCCTGCACTCGTTTAAGTAAATGACAAGACTCCCTTAATAGTACAGGATCAGGACGCTACAGAAGGGTAGTTTTGAAAACAGAATTGGGTGATCACGGTGGGTGTGTCTACACTTACAAATTAAATCGACTTAAGCTTGCTTAAATTGACCCTGCGTCTACACTACACATTCCTTAAGTCGACTTAAGCAGCTGCTTAAGTCAACTTAAGGAAAAATTTAGTCGACTTTATAAAACCTCCTTTTAAGTCGACTTTGCTGGCTAAGTCGACTTTAGAAAGTCGACTTGGCCAGTGTGGACGTGGAATAGCCGACTACTTTAAGTCGACTTAGGGGGCTCCAGGGCTTCCCCATAGCCCTCCCTGCCAGGGTGGTTGGCACAGCCACAGCCTGGCGTGCCCCCCCAAAGGGCAAGGCAGAGCCCTGCCTACCCTGCCCCTATGCCGTCCCAGGGTCCCTGTCCCCCTTTGCCCCATTGTACGAAGGTACAATGGGGCAAAGGCTGAGTCCCCTGGCACTTGGCAAGGGGTGCCCCCCTGCCACCATGGACCTGTCCCAGGTCCACGTATCCCCTATAAGTCAACCTGGGCATCCGGTGTGGACGCTGTAAGCCAATTTTGTAGGGTCCCCTCTAAGTTGACTTAAAATTTGAGTGTGGACATGCTAAGTTGACTTAACAAAGTCGACTTAAATTAACAAGTGTAGACATAGCCTTTGAGAGAAGTAAGGACTTAGTAGACTAGTCAGCAACCCCCAGAACACATGCCAAAGCTAGCATGCCCACCTATTCTCAGAGGCTTGCGGCACTGCTGCTCCCCCCTGCTTGCTCTGTCCCTCTTTGCCCCCCCCCCCCCGAGGGAGTACAGCAAGCAGGGAAAATGAGCCACTGTGCACAGGGCTCCTGTCCACTGCTAGTCCCACCGAACAGCTGGGGTCAGCAGAGAGGAGTCCCTGTTCCCACCCCGGCACCTGCTGTCCACACACCCCAGCACCTGCTGAGGGTGTGCTGGGTGGGCCTGGGACGGGGGCTGGCAAAGGGTGCCAATCCCTGTAATAGACTTACATAGGCTAGACAAAACTTGTGTTAAATGTTTCTTATTAAAATTTGCTTTGAGGAAATACAGAAAATGGCTAAATGAGTTGGAAATATTAATAAAGAGCATGTTTGTACAAACATTAGTCCCTTTGGTGAAAACTTACTCATCTGAAAAAACCTATATATGTCAGTTTAACTATTTGCATAACAAATGCTCACTGTAAGGGTCACACAATTGATCCTAAAGAAGCAGAGAGAGAACAATTAATAATAATGTGCAGTTAACTAAATAAGTCAAAGTAGGGTGAAACTTGCCCTGTTTGAATTGATATAATTAATGAGCCAGGAAATTTAAAAAAAAATGAAAATATTGACTTTTTGTCATTAAATAGGAATATTTATTTATTGCAACAGAGTAAGTGACAGGCATGAATGGACTAAATTGATGAGGTAAGAGAGGAACAGTGAGTTGTGATGGAGAGCAGTTGGTGGCAGCTGGGAAGACATTTGCAGTGGATTTCTTAATCTATAGGGGATATAACATTTAAAAAATAAGTATTTGACTAAAAAAGTTGCTATGTCATTTTTAAGGTCTGTGTAACCCCAGAAGCTTACACAATTTGAGATAATATGTTCAAAACAGCTCTTATCCTGCATAAGGAGGGTTTTTTGGAATAATTTAAAAACCTACAACACTCTATTATGCAGTGTAGTTGTAGTTCAGTCCCAAGATATTAAAGAGACTAGGTGAGTGTGCTAATACTTTTTATTAGATCAACTTCTATTGGTGATAGAGCAAGCTTTCTGAGCCACCTGGAGCTCTTCTTCATATCTTTGCATGCCTCAAAAGTTTGTTTCTCTCACCTAAAGAATTTGATCCAATAAAAGATATTACCTCTCCAAATATGTCTCTTTAACAGCATTAAATAGAAAATTGCAGTGGTGACATGCACAGCTTGTTCATGTCTCAGTAGGTGGCTGCTGTTGGGCTTAAGTAAAAAAGTCATCCTTTGTAGGCATTTGAGACAACACAGATTACCATTAAAAATCCCGATACCAAAGCGATTTTAAAAGTCTGATCCCCACTGAAAGTCAATGGGTGCGTCTACACTTGTAAATTAAGTCAACTTAAGCTTGCTAACTTCCTAAAGTCGACTTAAGCCAGTGTAGATCTGGAGTAGCCCTAAGTCGATTTAGGGCTACTCCAGGACTCCACCACTGCCCTCCCTGCCATGGGGGTGGCACAGGGGGAGCCTGGCATGCCTCCACCTTGCCCTTATGTCCTGCCAGGGTCCCTGTCCCCCTTTGCCCCATTGTACCCAGGTACAATGGGGCAAAAGCTGAGCCCCCTAGCACTGGGCAAGGGGTGCCGCCCCCACCATCATGAACCTGCCCATGGTCCCCCTAGCCCCTACAAGTCGATCTAGGTGTCCAGTGTGGATGCTCTAGGTCGACTTTGTAAGTTCCCTCCTAAGTCGACTTTAAATTTAAGTGTGGACATGCTAAGTTGACTTAAATTTACAAGTGTAGACATAGCCAATGAGAGTTAGTCCCCCTTTTTATCCTATACATGTACTTATGCAGAACCCAAATAGCAGGCCTTGAACTTGTTAATGAGGATGCTAACAGCCATCCCTGTACCCAAGATCACTTCATCAAAGGGTAGCATTACACGTACATTCCTTTTTCAGGTGTAAATGCAGGGTCAGGAGGAAACCTTTCTGTTCATCTTTTTACATTAATTTAGTGTCCACAAGAACTAAATGACAAATGGTAATATTGAATATTGAGGAGTTCCTTCTGAGCAGTGATTTGCAGGGTGTAAGTGATATGCTGTCTGTTCACTAGTAATATGTACTCACTACCCAGACACCAATATAGACAATTCTTTATTAAAGCTGACCTTCCTTTTCAATTATGTTATGTGATACTTCAGACTTTGACTTTGAATGTTTAGCAACCAATGTTCAGTTGTTTTAGGTACATTATTTATAAAGTGTCAGCAATTTAAAGATACAAGGCATGGCCTCTGTCCTGCAGACTTCAAAATCTGAATTCACACAAAGTGGTAACAAACAACTGGGGGCAAGGCTGGGCATAAAGAACTAAAGGATACCAAAAAATCCTATGTGATTGGTTCAATCTGCTCCATGTACAACTTTGAGGGACATTAGTTTCTGTTTTTAATATAATGTTTATATTTATCAAGTAAGGGCCAGATTATGCTAACCTTACTCAAACTAAATGTCTGACAGCCCAGATAGCCCCATTGTCTGTCTAGCTGATTCATGAGGTAGAGAAATGGAAAAAGCTGATGTGACCTATCTTCTCCAGGAAGCTGAAAGCTGGCTGAGTTAGGGTAATGGATAAAAAGCCTTACTTTCTCCCGTGTTCCTGGAGGTCAACTCATTGAAGCTGTACTAAGAATATGGTATTGGGATATGTGCATGCATCTGAAGTATTAATATGAAACTCTTCTACTACCACAATAATTAGGATCAATGGCTATGTCTACACTTACTAAAATTAGCGATTTGCATCGAATTCAATGGGCCGGTTAAGCTTCCTTAATTCAAACTAACTTGCCAGTGTAGACATAGCCAATATGTCTTTAGTCACATGCAAGGCTCTGGTTTCAAATAGGCATATTTTTGAAAAAATTGTCTCACTTGTTTGTCTTGCAAGTATAAGTCTCTAAAACTGGTAGATATCTGATTCCCTCCCTAAATATTTTTTAAAGATAAAAAGTGCTTGCTTTGATAAAAACATCTTGTGCCAGGCCCTTCCAGACTCACTTGTAAAATGAGAGCGCCTGAGTTTTGCTTTCTTCAGTAACACCACTCTGCAAATAATTCAAGTTTGTAGTGAAGCTCTCACATTCTGCAGATCAAACAGAGTCCTGTGGCATCTTAAAGATTAACACATGAAATGGAAATATCATTTTGCTAAGTATAAATACACATGCAAAGAAGAATGAATCACAATATTATGTGGAGGACCAATGTTAATAAGGCCAATTCAAACAGTGTGGTTGTGGCCCATTCACAACAGCTGATGAGATATACATTTTTAAAGAGGGAAAATTGCTTTTTATAGTGAGCTAGCACCTCCCAGTCCCTATTCAGATCCAGTCTGATAATGTCAAATTTGCATAGGAATTTCAGCTCCGTAGTTTCATGTCGAAGTCTGTTTATGAAGTTTATTGCCAAGTACGGTAACTTTCAAGTCAATAACTGAGTGTCCAGGGAAACTAAAGTAATCTCCTACTGGCTTTTTAATGTTTCTATTCTTGCTGTCACCTCTCAAGGCTTGAGAGAGTGATCATCTTCCAGGATAGGCTGTCGATACTGGATCTTCAAGGATCTACAACTTACCCTGGAAGATGATCCCTGAAGTTTCCATTTCATGCATCAACAAAGTGGATTCTAGCGCACAAAAGCATATGCCCAAATAAATGTGCTAGTCTTTAAGGTGCCTGTTTAACTCTGCCTCAGGGTCTATGGATTTTTTTCTCATTACAACAGATGATTTGACCTCACCTTCCTCTATATGCTGTTCCCCAGTGTTTAAATCCCAACACCTATTTTCATTTGGTGTCACATCCTGACCTGATCCTGTGTCATACATTTCCCTGCATTTAATTTCCTCCTATTCTGTAAGTTCCCTATCTTCAAAGTGTCTGATAAAATGGGATTTTCTCCCATGAAAGCTCATGTGATAAATAAATTTGTTAGTCTTTAAAAGTGCCACCGGACTCCTTGTTTGTTTGGCTTGTCTTAGCTTCTTTGAGTAATTTTCACCACCATGGTTACTCCTTTTCTGTTTCTGATTAATATGAATTTGTAAAATTTAGCTTCAATTACTCAGCCACAAATGAAATGTTCAGCCTCATCTAAAATCCAGCTACAGTAAAACCTTAATTTGTATGCTATCTAAATCTGATCTTTTATAACACTTTTATTACATTGATGCAAATCAATTGACTTAAAGGTGTTAGTCTAATTTTTGCTGAAATCAGAATCAGTCATTGTTAAGTAAAGATCCCAGAAGACAAACAGTGAACAAGTAATCCCCTTTGTTATAGAGATAGATGTCCATGAACTTATTTTAACATAAATACTACCTTTACTATTTTTGTTTTTCCAGTGCTTTTGCAGACTTTAGGTATCCTCCGTTTTAAAATAACTCCTTGCCATTTATAGCAGTTGTATGTACTATATAATATACATTTAATTTAAAATGTGCATATATTTTTAAAAGTTTCTCTTATTAGCACTTTAGGTTTACACTATTCAGTTCAATCACAGAAATACAGAAAACACATTAGAGCTGAACATTTATAGATTTCACAAACCTGAATTATAAGCAGCAGCTAGTACATGTGGTGAACTGTAATGTATTGTTGAAACTGAAAATAATCTACTTAAACTGAATAAACAAAACATTTTATTCCTTTTGAACCTATCTGAAGATTAATGACAATTTTATTCAGAGATGTGAGAATATATAAGTAGAGTACCAGATATTCTATAGTTCCAACTAACAATAGCTTCTGACAGGCTTCCTAGCAATTGTTTGCTCATCAAAATGTAGATCAGCTATGCATGACTGATGAGTCAAAGCTCTGTAACTACAAACAGCTTTGTAACTACAATGATCATCAAGAAAAAGATACGACAACCCACAGTAAAACTAAAACATGATTTTCTAGTATATTCAAACTCTAAAAATTAAATCCTTTAAAATCTAAGGGTTTTCCGGGTCCTGCCTGCAAGCTAGAGTCTCTGCAGGAAAATCTGTAATTTGGGTCTTTCAGCAGTCAGTCTACAAGAAGCTAGACTACAGCAAGGTAGGGTGAGTTATGTCTCTGTGCCTTCGGAACAGCCTGCTTCTCTTTTTATTTGTTCTTATGGGTTATGGTTCTGGATTCTAACATTACATTGCAATCTTCCGGGTGGGGGGGGAGGAGAAAGCAAACCCCCTCTTATTTTGCTTTGTATTCTTTGAACTGATTGTAGAGAAGAGATAGCAAAAAGTGTGATCCCATGCTCTGGCTACACTCCGGAAGGCCACAAAATGACACTTCTTACTCGTCTGGTCTTTTGTTCAACTGCATTACAGATAAGCATGCCATAGTTATCGTGTTCCTTCCTGATCTAAATAAAATAGATAGAAGGAAATGGATAGAAGGAAATAAGCATGAAGAAGAAATAAACCATTTGACTCAAAAGAAAGTTTGACAACTGATGGAAGAGATACAAATGCCTGAGACACCACATTATGTTAATGAGGGAAAGGAGAACAGAAACTCTGAGCCTTATGCCTCAATCCTGCAAACGATCACATACTGATCTTTATGGCTGTGTCTACACTGGCAGTTTAAGTCGACTTAAGGAGGCTTAAGTTGACTTAAACAAAGCCACGGCCACACTAGGCTTTCATTAAGTTGACTTAAGAAATTCCTTAAGTCCACTTAATGAAAGCTTAAATCAATTTAATAAGAACCACCCATTAGGTCGATTTAAGCCTCCTTAGGTCGACCTAACCCTTCTTTAGTTCGATCTAAGCCCAGTGTTGACATTTAAGTCCACTTTGTTAAGATGACTTAAGGGTGGCTAGGTTGACTTAACAAAGTGGACTAAGTCGACTTAAAGTTAAGTTGACTTAGTGCACTTTGTTAAGTCGACTTAACAAAGTTGACCTAACTTTTCCTAGTGTAGACATAGCCTATATGTGTGTAAGGATGTAAGCAAGGTTAGGAATCTGAGAGCCTCTCTTGCTTAGCAGCTAAGTAGGGAGGGGGGCCACTGATTTACCTGTGCTTGGTATTTGCATAACACTCAGTATAATTTCACCCAGAGGCTGGGCATGATGGGAGTTGGTATGTGTGACTGGTTCAAATCCTCTAAATCTGGTGTTTTATCAGAAGGGGGAAAGGAGATATTGCTCTTTCATGATATGCCAGCCTTTGATTGTATATCTGTTATTGACCAAGGAGCTGATGGAAAAGTCACCATCAGCAATAGAGAACTCGGAAAAGTGAGCAACCCTAGTTTTCAGACTTGTAAAACCAGGTGGGAAGGGGTGTGAGCACTAGCTCTGCTGGAGCTGTGCCTTAAGTCAACACCTATTTCCACACCCATTGTTAAAGAATAGACCTAAAGATTCCTTGTAGAGGCTCTATTGTTATTTTGATTGAGCTGGAATCACCAGGGAAGCAGAAACTTCCCAGCGAGCTGAAATCACGGATGAGGAGCTGAAATCACTAGGGAAGCAGAAACTTCCCAGCGAGCTGAAATCACTAAGAGCAGACAGCAGGTGTGACCAGCGGGCGGTGCGGCGGAGCCAGCGGACAGCAGGCGTGACCAGCGGGCGGTGCGGCGGAGCCAGCGGACAGCAGGCGTGACCAGCGGGCAGTGCGGCGGAGCCAGCGGACAGCAGGCGGAGCCAGCGGACAGCAGGTGTGACCAGCGGGTGGTGCGGCGGAGCCAGCGGACAGCAAGTGTGACCAGGGAGCGGTACGACCAGAGGTCAGCGGCAGAGCCGGCGGACCCAGACAGCGTCTGTGGACAGCGGGTGTGAGTGGCCAGTGGGTGATGTGAGCAGATCTTGAGGTGGCAGAGGACAATTGGAGGGGAGGACTGAGGGCTGACTCCCCCTCCTCCCTTAGTGGTGGAATGAGTTCTGTCTATTGGGTTTTGTGGGAATCTTTGCACTGTATCCCAACCAGTGCTGCATTTTGATGTTGTCTTTATATAGTCTTTATTAAACCTTTTATGTGCTACACTCAGACTGGTGCTTGCGAGCGGGGAAGTATTGCCCTTCTAGGGCGCCCAGGGGGTGATGTGTAATTTCCCAGAAGACTGGGTGGGGGCTCGAACCAATTGTTGGTGTAACATTATTTGGGAACCCCTAGAAACAGAACCCGGTCCTTTGCTGCTGCCGTCACGGCCTGGCAAAGGGGTTACATGTGTATTGGGGTTTATAGGGTTAGCGTTTCAGTTTGTAATGCCATTTAAGAAGCATCCTCATGTGTACTTCTACAGAACTAAATCTGTGTATAATCAATTGTAAAAGGAGTCCTTTTGGAAGCATGGCTGTTAGTTATATTTTCTACAGATTTGTACTGTTTGAGGTGGACATTTCTAGTTTACCAGAGATTTCCATTAGCATGGTCTCTGTTTAGAACTTTGTTTATGTTTGTTTTCCACAATACCATATTTTCTAATGGCACTACTTTTACCCTACCACGTATCCTCTCACCCTTAGCATTCTGTTGCCCATAATGGTTCTGACTTGACAATCAATTTTAGAGAGATTATTTCCTTCTTTCAGCATGCGGGTTGGTCCATCTCTCATCCAAACAGACAATTGTCATTTTTAAAATCTCTATTATTGAAGCAGGAGATAGTGGATAGAGAGGTCAGGAAAAAATACTAAAAGCTAATTCCATTGTTTGGAACATTCATGGTATGACTTCCATATCATCCTCTTTGATGTTCCAAGTGACAATTTTTATGTTCACATACTTTTACATTTATTTGATTGTATAGTTGATTCTAGTTATTCAAAAATGATTAATACTCAATTTATGCTTATTAAATTTACAGCATTATATCTACTATAAATTGTTAATGATTTTATTTCCCCCTCCTGTGACTTGTTTGACTCCTGAATAAATAGCAAACAAATTGCAGCTGAATTTCTGATCCAGAAGAACATTACTTATTCAAATAGCCTAAAGGGCTGAGTAAGTCTGTTACTGTTGCAAATTTTAATCTAAACCATATGAAATTATTTCTGGAGAATGACTGTTCAATCAATCAACATGACAACAAACAAATACATTTAACTATTCATATGCACCTTACATATTGTTTCTTTGATATGAAATTTGAAAAGCATTCAGAAACATTTCTAAATATCAGTGGTCATTTATAGATAAATAGCAAGAAATTGCAGATCTGGAGTTCTAGATTTTGTTTTTTTAATCTTCATTTCAGTGAGTTAGGTTTAAAAACTTCAACCAAAGAGTAAGGATGTCATGTTTCTCTAAAGTTCCAAAGAGGTAGCCATATTAATCTAGTTCAACAAAACAAAAAAGGAGTCCTGGGTCACTTTTCATTGGTTAGTCTTTCAAAGTGCCACAGGACTCCTTGTTTGTTATGTTGCTCTAAAGTCAACTTCTTGCATCTCTTCATTATAACACACCATAAAGGGGCTCTGCACTGATGTGGTGCTTCAAAACATCTGTAAGCACACTTTAGCTTGCCAGTTAAAGCAAGTTTATATCTCTGTTCTATTAACCAAATATAGCTACAGTTACAGCACTAAGGCTATGTCTACACTTGTTAAGTCGATTCTGTTAAGTTGATTTAACAAGGTCAACTTAAAATTGACCTTGTTAAGTCAACTTAGAGCATCGACACTAAACACTCCAGTCAACTGCTTTCATCCACACTGGCAGGTGCTAGGTCAATGGAGGAGTGATCCTCAGCCCCATCTACCCAGCCCCTTCTCCTCAGCCATGGCTCTCCCCAGCCCCTGATCCCAAGCGGTGGCTCCTCAGCCCCTGATCCCTAGCCCCAGTCCCATCTCCCCAGCCATGGCTCTCTCCATCGCAGCTCTCCCCTTCACCCAGCCCATCTCCGCAGCCATGGCTCTCCTCTTCTCTCCAGCCCGAGTCCAATTAGGTCGACTTAGGCTATTCCCCATCCACACCAGCTTTAAGTCGACTTAACAAGGTTGACTTAGGCATTAAGTTGACCTAAAAAGGGTAAGTTATTAAATCGACATAAGGAAGCGCTTCAGTCAACTTAATAAGTGCCCGGTGTGGACGCAGCTTAGTGTAGGTCGACTTAAGCATCGTTAAGTCGACCTAAGTTGCAAGTGTAGACATAGTCTAACAGTTAAATAGGAATTCTAAAACACTTTAACTCTGTTGGCACCAAGATACCACCCCTACCCCATTGTCAGTGTGACTGTTGCTTAGCATTGCCAGAGTAGCACAAATCAGCTGGAAAAACAAACTGATGAATCTGGCCCTTGATTTCTAAAGGAGTTCTTGAACCAAAACCCAGATCTAAATACTGTCAAACTTGGATCCAGCTCCAACCCTACCCCCCGAATAATTACAAGTCCCACTAAACAAGAAAATGGATATATATCAAAATAACTTTTTAATCAATTATATTCTAAATAACAATCTAAGATATATACTATATTCTCTATGTGTGTGTGTGTGTGTGTGTGTGTGTGTGTGTGTGTGTGTGTGTGTTGTATTAACATCCATTACATAATCTTTGGATTATGAACTGTATTTAAACCAACAAACAGAAAACTTCTTGACTGATATCAATACCAAATATTTTCAGACACAATTAAATTATATACCACATTCATAATCATCCCCTAAGGCAGAAGCCTGAGGAAAGACATACCTTATATCATCCTTTAAAGATCAGTAGCTATGGGGCTATATCAGATCAATAAAGGAAGCAATTTTGAAATCTGAGGGTCCTCAACTCTAAAGTCTGTCTCTCACCTCTAAACTTCCCATCCCATAAATATTTAAAATTCAGAAGATGATTTAGCTGAAATGCCTCAGCTGTCATAATGGCAACTGGGAGAGAAAAGGGGTCTCTGGTAGCCAGAATCCAAATCACCTGGAGTTTTAACACTAAAGTGAACACCTTGAATTGCATTTGAAAACACCCGAGGAGTGGGTGCTGTCCTTTGGTAATTAGTACAATATATACCACTTTATGGTGTATATCACTGAGGCCACCAGTCACTGCATCCTTTGCATGTTCAAGCCTCTGAATGGCATTCAAGCTAGGCACTCTGTAGAGTGAATTTCCATAACTATTTTCCTGCAAATTAATGAATTTTATAAAGTGTTTCAAAATGTGTGTTTTTCAGGATCTTATTTACACTTTATACTGAATGTAGAACAGGAGATAAATATAAAATTTAGCTGTGTTTTTCAGTATATACAGTTAAGAGGATATCCTTGTTTAGGCTTCTCTTGTATTTTATTTTCGGGAGTTTTTTAATTATTACATTACAAATATAATTTGTGTGACATACCCATATTGATAATATTTCAACCCAAATCATCTTACTCTTTCCCAGAGGTCTCATATAAATGTTGAGGAGGAAAAATGACAGAACTGATCTTTGCAGAATTCTGGACAAGAAATCCCTTTTGGCTGATGAACAATTGTTAGATAGCACCCTTTGTGATCTCCTTAGGGTGAAGAGCAGAACTATTTAAGAGTGACCTCATTTGCCTCAGCTAGGCTGACAGTCTATCAACATGTTTGTAGAAAGTGGGTTTAGATAAGGGTATATGTAATCTTTTTAGGCATAGCATAAGGTCAGCTTATAGTAAGTATAGGTCCAAGCAAGAACCAATCTTCAAAGGTCTCTGCACTCTTTGCCCAGCAACAACTCACTTGAAACAATGCCAAGAACTCAGACGTCACATAGCTTGCAAAAGATCTGCAAGAGCTCTACAAACTAAGTTGCAAAGAGCTCGTCTGCAAAAGGTGTGAAAACAAAGGAGGGGGCATGAGGGACTAAATCCCTATAAAAATCAGCCCCAGACCCGTTATCGGGGTTCAGAGGCGGGACAGTCTCAAGATGCCCCGAGACCTGGGCTTGCCCTGGTTTCGAAAGCAAGTGGGGACTCTCCAAAGCCAGGCTCGGTAGTCTCAAGATGCCCTGCGGCTCCGGCCGCGATAGCCAGTGGGGACTACCGTAGCTAGGGTAGAAAAGTCAGCTCCCCTGATCCGGACAGGTGACGGGACTGGCAAGAAGAACGGACAAGAATGGTCGGACCCCGATCCTAGGTGTGACGGAACTGACCCGGTGGCTGGGAGCCTGGTGAGTAACTAGTTACAAGCACAAGGAAACCTCGAAGAAGGTTAAACAGACCTCGGTGAAGGCTGGTTCATAGTAGCTACATTGGAACAGTAACGGGAAGATTTTAGCATCCCCGAGTCCTGGGGCAAGGACTGAACTAGTTTAGAACCCCTGAAACTGGGAGGACAGGTTGGCTAGGGATAAGGTTAGGGAACTGACAGTTAGAACCCCTGAACCTGGGAGGACAGGTTGGTTAGACTGTGTCTCCTTGTAAGTAAGAGGAGAGCTAAACGCAGTATAATAAGAATAGCTTTAGCTTTTAACCTGGGCCATTGAGTCCCAATCATAATCTTTGCCTTTAAGACCTGCTGCAGCATAAGAATAGAGAAGCATAGGCACATAATATCAAGCTTGTGTGATTCTGCAGATGTATAACTGTTGAACTGTTGTCTGTAACTGTTTAAAAGGTTTTTTGACAGGAAAGAAAGCTTAAGAATCATTGTAATCATGGTAAGCGAAAATAAATCTCTTTTATTCATAACTCTCTTGGTTCCTCTGATATTTCTCCTGTCACTATTAACTTCCTTTACTCCCCTCTCACTCTCATTTCTTCCGTCATGGGAGCAATACTCAGTTCCCATAATATTTGTTTGGGTTATCGGTTGGTTCGGTCCAACCCTCTATTGTGCATATCTCCTGACCTCCAATATAATATCAAGGGCCTCCAATCAGTCACCGGACAACGGTAAGACTATTATCCCTACGGCCAAAAGAACCCTCGTTCGCTTGCAACCCTCGATGAATAACACCCCGGGGGTGGACGTTAAAAAATGTAGCAGCGAGCAATTTTCTTGATAACCTACATTTATACAGAAATACTTTACTTCAATACTGAAGAAATTACAGAGAATCTTAGCTCTGTCATCCATGTCAGGGAATCCTGGGTCTTCAAGCAATGAAGGAAATAATACCATTCATCAGACATATTGAGGGAGATCTACATAAAGGCGGTGAGAATGTAGTAGTGATCAAGGTATGAAAACACTTATTTATATAGGTGCCTTTACATAGGGCCCTGTTCTGAATCATCTGAGTGGCTACGCAAACAGGATTCAGGATGGTTATAGCATAGAAGCTCATGTTATGGTAATTGATTAACTTTTCATGGTCATAAATAGGAGAAAAAATGCATATGGTTTTTCATAGAGAACCTATCAGCTGCCTATCAACCTTAAGGTGCTGCTTTCCTATTTTAAACTATAGGGCTTGATTGTCATTTACATTAAGGTGCCAAAGGCAAAGGGCAAAGAGCTAGAAGTAATGAGTTGCAGTCATTACATAACATTCACAACATAGTTTTCCATAGTTCTTTTGAATAAGAGTTTGAATCTGCCCAACAAACTTGAGGTCACAAAAACATGGATATTCTTAGCATGCCCATTACCTCCTCTAGGACAGTCAGAATAATATTAGTAGTAATTTTTGTATTTTTTCCCATGTGTGTAAGAGACAATCATAATAGTCTTAACTAGTTGATGTTGAAATGACTATTATTATAGAGGCTTAGTATGATCACAGATCAGGGATAAAATCAGAAAGGCCAAAGGACAATTGGAGTTGCAGCTAGCAAGGGATGTGAAGGATAACAGAAAGGGGTTCTACAAATATGTCAGTAACAAGAAAAGGATCAGGGATGGTGTATGTCCCTTACTGAATGGGACAGGTATCCTCGTGGTGGATGATGCGGAAAAGGATGAAGTACTCAATGCTTTTTTTATTTCAGTCTTCACAGAGAGCACCAGCTCCCAGGCTACTACACTGGGTAACACAGAATGGAGAGGAGAAGACGAGCGGCCCTCGGTGATGGAAGGTCAGGTTAGGGACTACTTAAAGAAGTTGGATGCGCTGAAGTCTATGGGGCCAGATGAACTGCATCCGAGGGTGCTGAGGGAGTTGGCTGATGTGACTGGAGAGCCGCTGGTCATTATCTTTGAAAACTCGTGGTGAATGAGGGAGGTCCCAGAGGATTGGAAAAAGGCAAATATAGTACCTATCTTCAAGAAAGGGAAAAAGGAGGATCCAGGCAACTACAGACCCGTTAGCCTCACCTCAATCCCTGGGAAAATCATGGAGCAGGTCCTCAAAGAATCCATTCTGAAACACTTGGAGGAAAATAGAGTGATCAGGAACAATCAGCATGGATTCACCAAGGGCAAATCATGCCTGACCAACCTGATTGCCTTCTATGTTGAGATGACTGGATTTGTGGATGTGGGAAGAGCTGTCGACATGGCATACCTTGACTTTAGCAAGGCTTTTGATATGGTTTCCCACAGCATTCTCATCGGCAAGTTAAGGACGTATGGGTTCGATGATTGGACCGTAAGGTGGATAGAAAACTGCCTAGATCACCGGGCTCAGCGGGTAGGAATCAATGGCTTGATGTCTAGTTGGCAACCAGTAACGAGTGGAGTACCCCATGGGTCTATCCTAGGACCGGTTCTGTTCAACATCTTCATTAATGATATCAATGATGGGATAGATTGTGTGCTTAGTAAGTTCTCGGATGACACCAAGCAGGGGGGAATGGTAGACACGCTGGAGGGCAGGGATAGGATTCAGGGAGACTTAGACAAATTGAAACACTGGGCCAAAAGAAACCTCATGAGGTTCAACAAGGACAAGTGCAAAATCCTGCGCTTAGGACGGAAAAATCCCATGCACTGCTACAGACTGGGGACCGATTGGCTAAGTAGCAGCACTGTAGAAAATAACCTGGAGGTTATGGTGAAAGGGAAGCTGGATAGGAACCAACAGTGTGCTCTTGTTGCCAGAAAGGCCAGTGGCATATTGGGCTGCATCAGTAGGAGTGTTGCCAGAAGATCGAGGGATGTGATTATTCCCCTCTATTCGGCACTGGGGAGGCAGCATCTGGGATACTGTGTCCAGTTTTGGGCTCCCCACTACAGAAAGGATGTGGACAAATTAGAAAGAGTCCAGTGGAGGGTAACGGAAATGATTAGGGAGCTGGGGCACATGACTTATGAGGAGAGACTGAAGGAACTAGGCTTATTTAGTTTAGAGAAGAGAAGACTGAGGGGGGATTTGATAACAATCTTCAACTACTTGAAGGGGTGCTCCAAAGAGGAGGGAGCTAGGCTGTTCTCAGTGGTAACAGAGGGCAGAACAAAGAGCAAAGGTTTCAAGTTATAGCTGGGGAGGTCCCTCCTAGTCCTATGATTCTATGGCTGTATCTGCACTGGTAAATTAAGTTGACTTAAGCTTGCTTAAGTCAACTTAATTTACCCTGCGTCTAACACTACAGTTTTCTTAAGTCGACATAAGCAGCTTGCTTAAGTCGACTTAAGGAAAATAAAATCGACTTAATGAAAATTAAGTCGACTTTATTAAACCTAGTTTTAATTAGATTTAAGGCTTAATTCGACTTTTTAAAGTCGAATTAAGCCAGTGTAGACATGGGGTAGCTCTAAGTCGACTTAGGGCTACCCCAGGACTACACCAATGCCCTCCCTGCTGGAGGGGGGGGGTACAGGGGAACCTGGCATGCCCCCCAAAGGGCAGGGCAGAGCCCTGTGTGAAGATGTCTGGATTTCTGGAAACATTTATGATATTATTTTCAACGGATATCTCATAAATGCTATAATCCATAGGAACTATGTCATGTTAGGTATCAATAGAAAGGTAATAATTTGCTGGGAATGATTATATAGTTTATGTATAGGAATTGTATTTGCATTAGAAGTTAGGAATTTGGTGTTATATCTATACTTTAACTTGTGTGATTCTGTGTAAACACCCGATACAGGCTGTCTACAACCAAGTCTCCTTAATGTTAAGGAAGCTGCCAGGTACAATGGGCCCAGGGAGTAACCTGATGAGCCATTAAGGACACAATGGTTGTTAATTTTAGTTAATTCTACTATTAATATAGAGGTACGTCAATTATATGCATGAACCCCTTAACCAATAATTTGAAAGTACCCTGACAATTTTTGGGGTAAGGGCCCATATTTGGGTAAGGAAGTATGAAATCATTTAGTTTATTTTTAGAAGGATATAAAGGTGTAAAGACTGTAAGGGAAAACGATATTTAAGTCTCTGAAATTTGGGTAAGCTTTGAAGCTTCCATACCTTTCACTCTGCAACCACCTTGCCCAGGCCAAAGAATAATCAGAACCCACGAACCTTTTCCTTTCCTTTCTTTTAGGATAAGTTAGTTAAATTTTAAATTAAATAAGTCTATTTGAAGTTATTAGAGCCTACACTCCTCACCTCAACATCTTTATCCTGAAGAATTGTAAGTATAAATTACTTGGTAACTGTTCTATATATAGAATAGGATATAGGTTAAGCTTAGTTGGTTAAGGTTTAAGATTTGTATAACATTGTGTTAAGTATCCTTCTTATTGTATTTGGTTATTCTATTTTCATTCTTATTGTTGATGCTTATGCTTTTAGCAATCAAGTGTTATAAAATGTATTAAGAATCCTTTGTAGTTCTAATTATTCCTTGGGGAAGTCCTTATTTGTAATTTTATCTGTGGCTGGGTTAGACTAGAACCCTCTTCTGTAACAATCAGGTAAAACATTAAGTCTTTAGAATTCCAAATTTATCCCACAATCCAGTCTACACCTCTCTTTGAAATCTTATATGTAGAGTCCTGTGCAGATTCAAAATTTTATTCTGGTCCAAGTCAAATGCACTTGTAATACTTTCTTCAGCCCCATCTCTCGGTCCCTCTGTCTTCATACCTCTCTCTCATCTTTGTCCCCTTCTCTGAATTTATGCTAACTTGCTAATGGCTCACAGGGAAATCCATAGACTCAAACTATGGTTGGATCTAGCCAAGGAATGCTATAACCAATAGCCAAGGACTGCTCCATCCAACTCCTTGCTGCTGCCTCACTGGACTTCTTTCTACCCAGTCTTCCTCAGGCATTTCCCCCAACAATAGCTTTACGTTAATTCTTCTTTCAGGGACCAGGACTCACAGAGGTTCCCCTAGAATCTCCAAACAAATTTCCAAACCATAAAATATAAGTATAAACCTATTTCCACCCTCCTCATCCGTGTCTTTCATACCTCTTACTTTCCCCTTGGTGGGTGGTGAAGCATTGGAATGGGTTACCTAGGGAGGTGGTGGAATCTCCGTCTTTGGAGATATTTAAGGTTTGGTTAGACAAAGCCCTGGATGGGATGATTTAGTGGGAGTGGTCCTGCTTTTAGCAGGGGGTTGGACTAGATGACCTCAGGACTAGACTGAGGTTGGACTAGATGACCTCTCTTCCATCCCTAAGACTCTATGATTCTATGATTCTTATGGTATAAACTTGAAAAAAGGAACCAGTTATTCATCTGCAGATATCATGTATGTGGTAATCCTCATGTTAGACAGATATGCTGAAAAGCTCCGGAGGAAGTCCAATGCACTAAAGGAATATCAGGTGAATAATGAAGAAGCAATAAATTTCTCAGATTTTCTCCACACATTATTTAACTGTACCAGTCACTCAACTCATTTTAGTGTCCTACCACAACACTGATAGCTACTAAGAAGAGCAGCATTGTTATAGGTAGGTTTGTTCAGTGTATATCACCATATGCTAGTGAGGCCATTCTCAGAACAATATTGTTTCCTCGCAGACACCATCAATAAAATGGGGAAAGAAAAGAAAAAGAAGCTCACATGCCATCCATCCACGTATTAATGGCCACATCAAGCCCTTGCATTGCATTAAGCCATGCATTAATACAAACCCTTGTATTGCATTAAGCCATGCAATAAGGGGAAAGTTTGTACACATAGCTCTAGCTAATGCATGAAAGAGAGGCTCTGACATCTTTGCAAAACCATATCACCTCACTTCTTTTGTCCTAGGGAAGGCCTGGAGTCAGTGTAAAGAGGGAGTTGCTGTTGCACATATGTGAACCAGAGTAGTGTCACCAATCTGACATCTCCTGGGTGCTGTTTCAGCCACTGGGAGACCCTGATAACATGGCTCCAATGGAATCATATAGGGAAGCTGGGATGGAGGAATTTTACCATGAACCAGAAACCATGTATTGTCAGTCTCCATGTGCTAAGTTCTTGTTTCTTGTGGATCTCCAAAGATCTCTGGAGAGCTGGGTTGGAATCTACAACTTCTTCTGCAAATTGGGAAAGCAGACCCATAACTCCCCATTACAATGTGTACAAGTAGGGTGGTCTACAGGATGCCAAAGAAGAATTTCCTGGGATTCTTTTTTTATTTGTTATATTTCCTTCAGTTGTATCTCATGTCATTATCACCTTTTCCCCCATTTCCGTTGCCATGATATTGTTCTTTCATGAACATATTATCAGTTCCATTACTATCCTTGATTTTTTTTTCTCTACCTTATTTCTGCAGGTATGTCATAGAAGTGTATGGGTATAGATATGTTGCCTCAGCAAAAACAATGTCATATATCAATCTCCCTAAGGAAAAAAAGGGAGTTTATGAATAAAGTTCTGAACTCCATAGTAAGGAGCATTTTCCCGTAGTGGTTGGAGACATTTAAATAAATAACACAATTAGTGGTACATACAAACTGAAGACTACTCTTGAACACCATCAGATTCTCTCAGACTGTCAAAAGGAACAACAGACCAGCAAAATCAAGAGCTAGAGTTGAATACCTATAGAAACATCTTCCAGATACAATGGTCATACCATTTAAAAAAAAAAATCCCCTGCGCACTTTCAATAATTTTAATTTTCAATTGAAATATATTAATTATATTTTCATAAATTATAGACTGTATATTAGAATGTACGTATTGACTCTGTGAACTCTCTACTGCTTTGTATCTTGTGTTTGAAACCTTTGCAGATTGAGGCATGTCTAAACCAGGGCTTGAGTCATGCTGGAACACTCCAGAATGCCATTCTGTCAGGTTTTTATGGGTTGCATAATGGTTTTCTGGTACTTAGAGTACTATCACTTACCCACGGTGCCAGAAGTGTGTACTCATCTCTCTCTATCTGTATAAATCTACCTGCACTAGACTGCTGTGCACTAGGTGTCCATATAGACTGTGGTTTCTATGCAATCTGCTTTGACCTTCCTCACTTTGAAACGTGAATATATTAATGAGTGATAGGGAACAGTAAATGTGCAGCACCAGTTTGTTGCAAACTAAATTTTGTAAGCTGATTCTGCAACCCTTATGTTGAGTGGGATTTATGCATGTAGTTCCAATAATCTGAATGTGAGTACCTGCATGTGTATGAAGACATTAATGTGATTGAGTAGTGGAGAACATGCTTTTTTCTACAAAGTAAAACAGGGAAAAATCATTAGATTAAACTTGAGAATTATTTATCTCCTTTTTAAGAAAAAAGAAACCTAAGATTGAAGTGAGTGTGTGCTTAACCTTGCAAAAAGCCCTAATTTCTCATATTAGAATTTGCAAAACCACAGTGATTATGCATTCATGAATAACTGAAATGATCTATCTTGTCAGAGTTACTCTCAAGCACTTGGTAATGGTTTAGAATTCTAAACTATTTACTCATTATGAGGACCTGTAAAACATTATCAGCTCACTAAAGAAGTGCATTTAAGGAATCTAAGGTATGAGCATAAGCATTAAAACTGATCCCTTATAATTAATTTATATTGAAAGATTCCAATGTCCTTTACTTTGAGATGTGGATAGGGAAAAGACACATTTTTTTTAACAAAAACATTTTCCTTCGTAATTACTTACAGATCTCCTTTCCTTCCCATTGCTTTTGTTAGTTTAAGTTCATCCTGGTGGTTAATGTTCAATAAAATGTCCCAAGATTTTATATGGCTTCAACAGAAATGGGAGGCATGCTGCTAAACTGCCTTGTATTGTATATCCAGTTATGTTAATACATTTGGGGAAGATGGGGTTAAATTGCAAGACAGAATGCACTAAGTGTATGAACACATTACTCATAAAATGTATCTTTTACTTGTGGGTTCAATCAAGTTCTCAGTGAAGACCATGGGATCTTTCAGTTGGCATCAGTGGGTGTAAGGACAGGCTTGTATCTGACAGAGTGTATATGACCATGTATAAAACCTTAAATTAATTCATTTAACACAGGACTTTACAATTATTTCATAATACAAGTATAAGGCAAAATCTTGACAAAATGGTAAACTCTAATTCTCTGTTCTAAAGAGGTGATATTAATTTTGATTTCGATATTGATTTCATGTATAAATCCTTAATGAAGATCATTTTAATCCTATAGGTCTAAATAAGAGCTAGGTACATGACTGATTTTTCTGAAAAACTGTCAAAAAATCAGATTGTACTGAATAGTATTTAAGAATGTGCTTAAAGTTAAGCATGTACTTAAGCATCCTTCCTGGGTAGGAATATTTCCTTAGTTATTATTAGAAATGGGCAAATCATTTTAAAATACCATTTATTAATGCATTTGAATAATATAGTTAAATATAACCAAATTATTAAAAGACTATATGCACAATATTTTCAAAACTACTTTGGCATAAGAATCAAGGTCCTATTTTTTAAAAAAGGGACTTAAATAATTCATAATATAACTCTCACTGAAATTCAGTGTCATTTCAGTATTTAAGAGCCAGATTTTCAAATGTATTTAAGTTCCTAAAGATGCAGATCGGTACCTAGTGGAATTTCCAATGGTCCATAAGAAGTTTAGATTTAGATACCTAATTTCCATAGATTTTAATTCATTCAATTGAAAACAATGAGAGTTAGATATCTAATCTTCTTAGATAGTTTTGAATTTCCTTTGCAAATTCTCATCTATTTGACTGATAATATTGGTTGAAGGGAAATTTATGAAGAGTAGAAACAGAGTGTACTTTGAAGTGTAAACAGATTAAATTGCTATTTTCTTTTTTTAAATACAAATCATGTTATCTAAACACAGCTTGTTCTTTTGTTCTTTAAAGGAGAATTTGAATTTAGCAACATCCTTACTGTTCCAAAGAACTAAAACTCATGGAAAAGATGCAGTGGTATTTTATAATGACCTGGTTACTGAATGGTAATTAATTGATTATTTCATCAATCACATCTATTTAAATAAATTGTTGTATGGTATTCCCAACAAGAATTTTTTCAGACTGAATCTATATTACATATTTTGGCTTTCAGAAGCTATAGAAAATGATTTTGTGAATGGAATAGTTCATAAGCCCTGGTGTTCCATATTCATCTTGTAAAGGTCATCACCTCATTTTTCAGAATATTGGTTATCATTCTTTGTATGAATGATTCTTTTCCATTCTCATCTCCCTTCGGCACTGCCAGATCTTGTAGGCTATAGCTACAGGTTAATACAACTGATGTATCAGTCTTCAGCAGCAGTACTTCATAACTTCAGACACCTAGTCCTTGGGGTTGCATGGTCATATACAAACCCTATGTATTACTTTTATATTTTCTTAGTGCCTTTGTTCATCTTAGACTATTAGAAATGACTGATATGATGGTTTATAATTCTCTGGGTTTCTGGTTGTTTGCACCATACATTCTCGGTTCTACTGTAAGACTAACATTTCACATATGTTATTGTGGACAGCCTTCTAATTCTGTTTTGTGTTATTGTAGTTCTTCTGGTACTGATTCAAGTATTTAATGTGTTTCTGTCACTGATATTTATTCTCCGTATTACTAGTTCAGTGATCCTGGCACAGGAATTCACTGTGCCTAAAAATCACAATGAACTTTTTAAAGGCAACAGGAAAGACATAGTCTAAAATAAGGTTTTTTTTTGTTTTGTTTTGTTTTTAACAAAGCAATAAATATTATTTTGCAACATGATTCTTAAAATAAAAGAAACATGAAAAGCATGGTAATATATTTTATAATTAAAAGGTTTTTATAAAAATATGGTTTATTCAAGTGAAATATTTTGTTCAGGTTGATGCGTATTTGACATTTAAAAGATATATGTATCTTTTATTCTCTTTAGGAGACTTCTTATATTATGATTTAATTTAGACATAAACGAATAACATCTTACTTTGCAAATAGCACCATTGACTTCAGTCTAACTACTCAAAGAGCAAAGAATTGTTCAACTTAAGTAGTGGTATCATAACCTGGACAAAAATAATTCACTGTTACCATACAGGCCTAAAGCTCTCAGCATCTCTCACAGCTATGTCAAGAAAACAAACAAACAAACAAGCATGCACGCAAGCAAGCAAACAAACAAACAAACTCTATTTGGCTTTAGGAATGATCCTTTATCATAATTTATTTTAAGAGATGCTTAAGGTTTTGCTATTTGCTTAAACAGCATACTTTCTTTTGATTTGCTACATTAGTTTAATAATAATTAATGAATTTGTAACCAAAAGTACAAGTAGGAATAAGTGGGAAGTGTACAGGGAACATAATCTGTCTCACAGGAGCACAGGAAATGTTGATCACAAAGGTGAAATTAATATGTGATTGAATAATATGAGCATCTAAACAACCACCAAGAGCAAAATGAAATGAGTGGTTGTGAAGTGTTATACAACAAACCACATACCCTAGTATGGCCTTTGTTTTTAAATAAAGCCATACTGTTATGACTTTTTGTAAGGCGACTTGGAACCTCTGGTTGGCGACTTGGAACCTCTGACTTACAAAGCAGCTGACTAGACCATTGACCACAAAGATGAGATTTGATACATTTGATAGAGATTAGACAGTGTTAGGTATGAAACTAACTGCACCTGTAGAAAGAAGTAAATGAGTGAGGTATACAAACTCATTATGCCAATTTTTGATGAGTGCTGTCCTGTAGGCCTTGACCTCAGATCAGTAAGTATTGTCTTTCTATGTCTATGTTAATCTATCTTTATTTAAACCAACCTGAATATATAAAAACAGATTGAGTTTGACTATTTGATATCTCTTTAATTAATAATCAGAACTCATGCTAACAACTTTACCAAGTTATTTAAATTATAATTTGATAAAGTTCCAACAGAGGTTGTGAAAGGATGACTATTTTGCTGTCTTTTTATAGGATTCAGCCATTTGAGTAACACTTGTACTTGAGTTAATGCTTTTCTCTCTCTATTTATTACAGTCACATGAAAATCACCCTGATCCATTTTCAGTGTCCTGACAATATGATCAACAATGAGCATCTTAACACCAAAGTATCTGGCAGCTGGCAAGTGGGTGAGAATGGCAATTTAGCAATAAGAGTTTAAACAAATCCAGTTGTAGTTCCTGATTCAGAATAGTGTATTCTATATGAATTCTGCATGTCTATGTGAATGAAGTCTACATGAATTCTGCATTGACTCCTCCTGTCGGTCAAAACAACAGACTACACTTTTACATAGAGTATTTCTGCCAGTGTACACAAGCTGGGATTGTAAACAGGCAGCATCACTTGCCCCATAACCTCAGCCTGAGAATGCAACACCATCCAAAGCCTCAAACACAACTCTGACATTATAATCAAAGAGCCTATCAAAGGAGGTGCTGTAATCATAACGAATAAGTTGAATTTTGAACAGGAGGCTACCAGACAACTCTCCAACACCATATCCTACAAATTACTACCTTCTGATCCCACTGAAGAATATCAAAAGAAACTACAACATCTGCTTAAGAAACTCCCTTGAGAAGCACAGGAGCAATTCTACACGGAGCCCTGATCCTGTTCTATCTGCTACCTGTGTTTGTGCCAGGCGGCAAGTGTTCTTATTGATGTTGTTATGCATCCAACACAGGTTTCAGCTTGGCTGCATATGTGTCTCTATATATGTGCTCCCTCAGGATTACCCCGGGCTCAGATCTTTAAGTGGGGACTCTGTTAGCCCAGTGATCTAGAGCCTAGCTTGGATCTTAAGCAGGGACTGAGTTAGCCTGGTGATCCTAAGCCAAGGTGCTCCTTTGGTTAACACTTTGGGTTACCTTTAGCTCAGGTCTTTCATGAGGACTCAGTTAGCTCAGTGACCTTAAGCCTAGGCGTACCCTGTGTGCAAGAGGTACATTGAGGCAACACTCACGATCAAAGAAACCAACATGACCATGGATCCTTGTAGAAATGAAGGTGCCAGGCTAGGCTTTATTGCAATGTAGCACAATGGCAAACAATCTATCTCAACAGATTTGTTGGCACATTTGCACTCTCAATGCAATGGAACAGTTCAACTGACGGTGGGACTCTCGGTCGCCCTCTAGGGCTGCACGAAACCTGGGCTCTCAGGCTCCTGCTTTTATACCCTACTCGGACCTACTGAGTCAGCCACCTTTAGGGTATCTTGATTGGTTTATATACCCTTTCTCTGATGTCACCCATACATTTGGTAGGTCCGTGCATCACTAGACATTTCTATCCATCAAGGTGTCAGATTTGACTGAAACATTACCTTTAGATTTGGCTAGAACATTCCCTTCAGGTTTGACTGAAACATTACCTTCACATCTGACTGAAACATCATCTTTAACTCCTTGACGCTAGGCCAACCCAATGCCTCCTCCCTTTCAGGTGCCTTTCTACTCTCGCTGTAGCTGCGACTGCCTTCTTGACAGTTTCTGTGACGTCAGACTACTCCTGTCAACTTGACCATTTATCCAGCTCAGGCCTTCTGGTTTGATCTGCTTTGCTAGGCCTTGAGCCTTATTACTGATCATTTCTACTTATCTTTTTAATTTAACCTTTTACTTTCTCCTACATTCCCCCACTTTTTGTCTTTTATGGGGAGGATCGTCCAAGAAAAGCATAGTGTACAGACAGCAGATGACCCATAAACACTGTTAAGTGGTCATTCTTATGTTGCTATCCTTACACTTATGCCCCTTCTGTTCCTTAGTCTGCACATTCCCTCGTACGACTGATGAACAGTTTATATTAGCCAATTGTGGATAGTCTTATATGGTAGGTCTGGGAATGTTAGGTCCAAGAATTTGATTGGGAAATTTAGTTTTATGATTGAATGAACATTTTTACAATGATATGTTCATATTTCATAAAGGTGTAGATAAGTTTATAAACCCCAAACCAGAAAACCCCATACTGATATTTGTTGCCATTAACATTACATTACTGTTTTCCCTTATTTTTATTCTTCTTTGAAAAACATTTTTTTTTTCAATTGCATTGTTTGTTGAGAAAAAAAATATATGTATGAATAAGGCCCAGTAGCCACCTACTACAGGACAGACCGAACATAGAAAACAACAGAACACCACTGGCCATCACATACAGCTTCCAGCTAAAATCTCTCTAACACATCATCAAGGGCACATCTACACTTGTAAATTAAGTCGACTTAATTTACTCTGCATCTATACTAGAGTTTCCTTAAGTTGACTTAAGCTGCTGCTTAAGTCGAATTAAAGAAAAGTTAGTTCGACTTAATAACACCTCATTTTAATTCAAACTAACACTTAAGTCGACTTTATTACATCGACTTAAGCCAGTGTAGACATGGATTAGCCATAAACCAACTTCAAGGGCCTCCAGAGCTCCCTCCGTGACCTTCCTCCCAGAGTTTCTGGCACAGAAAACACGCCCTGGCCAATCACGGGGCAGGACACAGCCCTACCATCCCTGAGGTTCAAACCTGGCCAGGCTTGCCTCTGCGAGCATGGCAGAGCAGGGCAGCCAGTGCCACAGACAGACCCCTTCCTGTAGCCACCAGGAAATCCTTGCTCTGAAAGCCATCTGGGGGGATGAGGCAGTCAGCTCTCAGTTGAAGGGCAGCCAATGGAACCGGGAGGTGTATACCTCCATCTCCCAGGCCCTGGCTGCCAAGTGCCAGACCCGGGACAGCCAGCAGGTCCAGGTCAAGGTCAAGGACCTCCACCCAGGCTACCAAAAGGCCCAGGAGGAGACACTCCAGAAAGGGGCAGCCCGCAACAGCTGCTGGTATTACCAGCAGCAGGATGCCTTTCTGGGCCAGGATAGTGGCAGCCTGCCAGTCCACAGGATCAACTTTGCCAAGCACCCTCCCTTGATGATGACCAGGAGGAAGGGTCGGGGACGAGACTGTGGTGCTGGAGGAGGGGGAGGCCAGCGCCCAGCAGGAGCTGGAGGGCATCTTACCAGCCCCAGAGCCAGCCGCCAGCCAAAAGCTCATTCCTGCGGTGGACCCAGTCTCACAAGAGGAGGGAGAGGAGCAGGTTCCCCCGCCAAAGAAGGCCCAGGCGAGAGGACATCACGCTACCAGACAGCTGCTGCACCTGCTGGTGAGTGCTCCCTCCCTCCCTCCCTGCGGGCAGGGCTGGACATGCCTGTGGGACAGAAACTGCAGGGGGACATGGCACAGGGACAGGTAGGGTCAGAGTAGAAGGTGCTTCCAGAGGAGCAGAGGGGTTGAAGGCTGCATAGCTTGGACGGGAGCAAGGGGAACCCAGAGGTGAGTGGCGCAGTGGTGTGTCTGGAGGTAGAGTGGGGGTACCAAAGGTTGGAGCACCAAGGCCAGAAAGCATGCATCCAACACCGGTGGCACATGGCCTCATGAGAGACCCATGAGGCAGGGCTACCTGCAGCTCACCACCATGGGCACTGCACCCGACTTGACCAGCACAGCATGCCGGCATGTACCAAGGTGTCCCTGAACCAAAGGACAGGTAGTGGGAAGCAGGGGGATGGTCAGGGGAGAGCAGCTGCTGTCAGCCTATACAGCGCACCAGTTATCATAGAATCATAGAATAATAGGGTTGGAAGGGACCTCACGAGGTCATCTAGTCCAACCCCCTGCTAAAAAGCAGGACCACTCCCCCTAAATTATCCCAGCCAGGGTTTTGTCTAACCGAGCCTTAAAAATCTCCAAAGATGAAGATTCTACCACCTCCCTAGATAGCCCATTCCAATGCTTCACCACCCTCCTAGTGAGAAAGTTTTTCCTAATATCCAACCTTGACCTCCCCAGCTGTAATTTGAAACCATTGCTCCTTGTTCTGTCCTCTGTTACCCTTGAGAACAGCCTAGCTCCCTCCTCTTTGGAGCAACCCTTCAAGTAGTTGAAGGTTGCTATCAAATCTCCCCTCAGTCTTCTCTTCTGTAGATTAAATAAGCCTAGTTCCTTCAGTCTTTCCTCATAAGTCATGTGCCCCAGCCCCCTAATCATTTTTGTTGCCCTCCGCTGGACTCTTTCTAATTTGTCCACATCCTTTCTGTAGTGGGGAGCCCAAAACTGGACACAGTATTCCAGATGCGGCCTGACCAGTGTCGAATAGAGGGGAATTATCACATCCCTCGATCTGCTGGCAATACTCCTACTGATGCAGCCTAATATGCCATTGGCCTTTTTGGCAACAAGGGCACACTGTTGGTTCCTATCCAGCTTCCCATTCACCATAACTCCCAGGTCCTTTTCTACAGCGCTGCTACTTAGCCGATCGGTCCCCAGCCTGTAGCAGTGCATGGGATTTTTTTGTCCTAAGTGCAGGACTTTGCACTTGTCTTTGTTGAACCTCATGAGGTTTCTTTCGGCCCAGTGTTCCAATTTGTCCAAGTCTCCCTGGATCCTGTCCCTGCCCTCCAGAGTATCTACCATTCCCTCCAACTTGGTGTCATCTGCAAACTTACTAAGCACGCAGTCTATTCCATCATCAAGATCATTTATGAAGATGTTGAACAGAACCAGCCCCAGGACCGACCCCTGGGGCACTCCACTCATTACCGGTTGCCAACCAGACATCGAGCCATTGATTCCTACCCGCTGAGCCCATTAATCTAACCAGTTTTCGATCCACCTTACGGTCCACTCGTCCAACCCATACTTCCTTAACTTTCTGACGAGAATGCTGTGGGAAACCGTATCAAAAGCCTTGCTAAAGTCAACGTATATCACGTCAACGGCTCTTCCCGCATCCACAAATCCAGTCATCTCATCATAGAAAGAAATCAGGTTGGTCAGGCACGATTTGTCCTTGGTGAATCCATGTTGACTGTTCCTGATCACTCTATTTTCCTCCAAGTGTTTCAGGATGGATTCCTTGAGGACCTGCTCCATGATTTTCCCAGGGATTGAGGTGAGGCTGACCGGTCTGTAGTTCCCTGGATTCTCCTTTTTCCCTTTCTTAAAGATAGGTACTATATTTGCCTTTTTCCAATCCTCCGGGACCACCCCCATTTGCCACGAGTTCTCAAAGATAATGGCCAGCGGCTCTTCAATTACTTCCCCCAACTCCCTCAGCACCCTCGGATGCAGTTCATCCGGCCCCATGGACTTGTGCACATCCAATTTCATTAAGTGTTCCCTAACCTGACTTTCCAGCACTGAGGGCCACTCTTCTCTACAGTCTGTGTTACCCCGTGTAGTAGCCTGGGAGCTGGCCCTCCCTGTGAAGACTGAAGTAAAAAAAGCATTGAGTACTTCAGCCTTTTCCGCATCATCCTCCATGAGGATGCCTGCCCCATTCAGTAAGGGACCTACACCACCTCTGATCCTTTTCTTGTTTCTGATATACTTATAGAACCCCTTTTTGTTATCCTTCACATCTCTTGCTAGCTGCAACTCCAATTGTCCTTTGGCCTTTCTGATTTTATCCCTGCAGTCCCGAGCAATATCTTTATACGCCTCCCTTGTCATCTGTCCAAGCTTCCACTTCTTGTAAGCTTCCCTTTTATGTTTCAGCTCCCCGCAGAGTTCCCTGCTAAGCCACGCTGGTCGCCATCCACATTTGCTGTTCTTTCTGCACATCGGAATGTTATCTTCCTCTGCCTTTAACAGGGTTTCTTTAAAATACAGCCAGCTGTCTTGGACACCTTTCCCCTTCAGATCAGCCTCCCATGGGACCCTGCCCATCAGCTCCCTAAGGGAGCCAAAATCTGATTTTCTGAAGTCCAGGGTGTGTGTTCTGCTTCTTTCCTTCCTTCCATTGAGTTAATGGGAGGGACTCTCTTTGCTCCTCCCCAGCAGCCCCTATGCCCTTGACACGTGGCACTCCCGATGCCCGATCCAGCCTGATAACAAGGAGAAGGAGGGTCTGTCACTTGTGGGATGAGCTCCTCGAAGACCTGGTCTGCATCAGTGAGCGGATCCAGGGATGCCTGTCGGCGAGGCAGGAGCAGGAGGATGCCCACCGGAGGGTTGAGCAAGGTCTGCGGAGGGGCGAGTAGAGGCTGCTTGAGCACATGCTTAACCTCATGGAGTAGCAGACCCAGTCACTGGAGCACCTGGAGGAGCACCTGTTCCCTCAGGGCCCCGCCCTGAGCCCCAGAGTCAGCCCTCCTCGCCAGCGAGCCAGGACCCGGGGCAGATGTCTGCAAGCCTGGCACCTGCCTTTTGGAGGCCACTAGCACAGGTCCCTCCCCCCCTTCACTTTCCCTGACCCCCCTCACTACTTCCAACTCTCTTCACTCCCCTCAAACCTTCCAACGTCCACAGTTCCTAACCCCCATTTTCCCCACTGAATAAAAACCTTAAACACCGTTATACAGTGTGTCATATTTTTTATTTAAAAAGTCCAATTAAGCCTTAGGTCAAGTAGAAAGGTGGTTTAATAAAGTTGACTTAATTTTAATTAAGTCGACTTTATTTTGCTTAGGTTGACTTAAGCAAGCTGCTTAAATCGACTTAAGCAAAGTGTAGTGTAGACGCAGGGCCAATTAAGTTGACTTAAGCCAAGCTTAAGTCGACTTAATTTACCAGTGTAGACGCAGCCCTACATCTCCATTTTACTTTGATTAGGAAGAATCATTTCGCTGTTTTCTCATTAATCTCTAAGAAATTCAGCATCCCACAAAAGGGCCAATAGTGTCTGCTGCTTTCCATTGTACTGCTCTCAGCAAACACCAAGCATAGAATATTTCACTCCTATTAAGGGCCTGAAAAACACAACAAATTGATTTCAGTGGGACTACTCACTGAGGAAGGTTTCAGTCAAGCCCTTTGCAAGCTCTGATCTCAGGCAATCATAACCTCTGAAGACATAAGTTAAAGGAGGTTGGAGGTAAGGAGTATTTCCATGAATAAAATATTTACCAGGTAACAGTGTCCTCACTTAACTTTTTTATTTAACACATCTGTGCTGTTTATCCCCATGACAAATTCATGTGATTGAAACTGTAAATTTAGCTTTTCTATAATTCTCTAGATATCTTTAACAATCTTTCCTCAGACAATATTCAGTTCAGGGCAGTGTCAAGATGTATTCTTTTGTTAGCTTTTCCTAGTTACTTTCTCCAGAAATATTTGGTTAGAGAAAATTTCAGTGCCCAAAATTTGGAGAAAAGTAAAATTTTTATATTATTTTGTGTTTTACCTCCATTAGGCTCCATGTGGTTAGATTAGTCAGGGGAGCTCCTTCTTTGCTGAATGTTTATAAACTAGTCCGAAGTCCAGACTTGTGTAATCTCTCCCATTTCATGTTAATCTGTTACTCTTTTAGTTTAGCAAGATTCAGAGAAAGACTGGACATGTAAATGGATAAAAAGAACATCCCAAATTATAATAATGCTAACAAATGTTGGAAGGGATAAAAAATTAGAACTTGGAAAAGGATTTGTTTTCTTATTTGGTGCCAGATCCAAAAAAGTGGAAAAAAGAAATTGTGTCAGGATGAACCAAAAAAGTCCATTTTGGATTGAGTAAAATATTTTGTTTGACCTGAAACTTTCTTGTCTCCAAGAACTTTTAAATTATTAGATTTACAAAATAGCTACAGAGGGAAATCGTCAATCTTATAACCTTTGACCCAGCAGCCAAGGGACTCCCCTGGTAGCTGGGAAACAGAGGGCTAAATTTCTGCTCTCAAACAGAGATTTAAATTTAGCTCTCCCTTTCTATCAGATGCTTGCCCTACCCATCAGATTATAATATGTTCTGAGGTAAGGTTATTTCAGTCTCTTCTCTTGGAGTTGTTCCATGGTCTACCAATAATTAAATTTTCATTGGCACAAAGGAACTGGAACCCAGATTTCTCTTTACCACTACACTAACTATTGAGTCACTTGAGCTGTGTCTAGCTGTGGCTCAATGAGCCATTCAAGTATGTTTTATGTTCAAGTGGCACAGCTTCAACAGGACAGACTAACAAGCCAGTGATTATAGAACTGATTAGGAAGGTGAGACACCAAAGTTAAGATCACTGTGCTAAGGAATATTTAATTATTCATACAAAATGGAAATGATTCAACAGGAGAGATTGAAAGATATAAGCCCCATCTATTAGATGAGTGTCCTAGCCACTAAGCTACAGATTATAAGCAAGAATCCTCCCCTCCATTTCATGAATCTAGCCCTCAAACTTTTTTCTTTTGTTTTATTTTTTTCTGGCTGAAACTATTTAGATGAAGGTCAGGCAATACTACTGTTTCCGGTAATAAACAGTACATTGAAAAAAAAATCAGACTGGTCTATATGAAACCTCATGGTTCAGGGCTTAAACCCCTAACCATTAAAGATTCTGACAAGGCCTTTGAGGAGACCAAATAATCTACCTATTGCAGGGTTCCTTGCTCGTTTCTCTGAAGGTTGTAGTGCTGGACACTGTCAGACAGATTCCAAAGGGGTAGCCGTGTTAGTCTATTGTAGAAAGACAACAGAGTCCTGTGGCACTTTTAAAGACTAACAGATTTATTTATCGCATGAGCTTTCGTGGGAGAAAATCCCAAGTGGGATTTTCTCCCATGAAAGCTCATGCAATAAATAAATCTGTTAGTCTTTAAAAGTGCCACAGGACTCTGTTGACTGTCAGACAGGTTATTGGACTAGATAGTACTGAACCAGCCTCGTAATTCTTATGCTCCAATTACGAAAATTACAACTGGTTTCTACATGGCTGATAATTGGGTACATACTATTGTTTTTATAGTAATTTATATTTTGAAAAAAAAAATTATTCAAATGTATGTTCTAGCCTGCACTTTACATTCTATAGCTTTTTTGTTAGTTAGGAGTCACATTTGTTATCCTAAACACTACAGCAATTTCTTTATAATAATATCTTTTCAGTGAAAAAAAATGCTCACAACTAAATATAATATTTCAGACAAAGTCTGTCTGGTGCCTTGTACAATACCACTTTATTTTATTTGTATTCTGCCTTTTTATTGAGGCATCTTGCTATTCTGTTAGTCATTTTTACTGCAGCAATATATTGACTTCCAGGACTTTCTGCTATAACCCCTAGTCCATTTGCTGGACAATATGCTTCATGGCTCTTCCATTTAACAAGTACCGTCTATTTTGGATTGGAACATCAACACTGAAAGAAGAGTTCCATGAGCCACTAAAAAAACTGTGGATGAAAGTAGAAGCAGCACAATTAACTCCTTAGGCTTATGACACACGTTTCATAAATTAGAACATCTAAGATGTTGTGAATATACTATATGTTGCATGTCTTTTCATTCTTGTCAATTGAAGAATAAGTAATGAAAATAGACTTGATCCCTTAGAAGCTTACAATATATGCATCATTCATGAGAATAACTGTATTTTCTGTTTGCTCACACAGTCTTTTAAAGATCCAGAGTTTTCTGAATCTGCTTTAATGACTCCTATTACCAGCAAATCATCCTATCATAATTTGAAAACATCATTCAAGTTCCAGGAAGACCATTGTTTCCTTTTCCTTCTGTTTGCAAAGTTATCTGGTAGACTATTTGTGAATTAATTAGAACTATTAATTAATTAGAACTATCTGATTTTGGCAGTTTCATCTGTCATTAGGAAATTAGTTATTTGCAAATATATTATTTTATTGTTGAATACTGCCCCAAAGTATGGTAGTTATTTCACATAAGGTAGAAAGTACCTGTTCCAGAGCTCACAATGAAATTTGGTTGTGTCATAATGAGAGATGAAGTGTGAGGGTTACAGCAACCTGTTTACATAAAATTCAGCTTAGGTATGTGCACATTCTAGGAATAGTAGTCTGTGGAGTTAGAGATTGGGGAGATACACATGCTACATCCCAGCCTCTTTTGAGTGGGCCAAACCTGTATGGTGCTGCAATCCTGTACACCAAGTTGCACTCAAATTTGTCCTGGCTGCCATGACAACACGGTGGCCGGTGGCTGGGCTAAACATCAGTGGTTCAGTTACCATGATTCCCAGATCACAATGCCAAGCATTCAAATTTGGTGAGGGTAGGTGTAGAGGCTCATTGGTCAAGGGAGTGAAGCATCTAGGGGCGTATGGCACATGAGAATAGAAGAAGGTCAAGCATGGGACTGGGGCATTGGCTTGCCCTCCTCCTTTAAATGACATTCCACAGTCTCATAAAGCCTATTATTAAGGATGCCTGACACTTCACATTATAAGACCCTGTTTTCACAGTGATGTTGTGAAAATCAATTTATTAATACTTGTGAAACAGTCAGATACTACTGGGTGCATCTAGACTAGTAAATTAAGTCAACTTAAGCATGCTTAAGTCGACTTAATTTACTCTGCATCCACATTGGCATTTCCTTAAGTCGACTTAAGCTGCTGCTTCAGCTTAAGGGAGGCCCGGAGGCTTCCCAGGAGCTCAAGCACGGTCCCGGGGTTGGCTCTCCCTGGACCAACTAGTCGCCTTAGAGAGTCTAGTATAGACTCTCTAAGTAGAGTTAGTAAGGCCCACTTTAAGTTGACTTAGGAGTCCTCTATGGACTCTCTAAGTTGACTTAATAAGGTCGACTTAAAGTCGACTTATTAAAGTCGACTTATTTAAGTTGACCTAAATTCCCCAGTGTAGACATGGCCATTGTGATGAGTGCAATAGAAAAATCCACAAGGACATGTATAATTCTGTCTTTAGAGCAGAGTTTGAATAGTGTGCCGTAAATAAGGCCTAGAGCCATTGAACAAAGCAAAAATAAAATAATGAATAGCTGTTCATTAAGTGAGCACCTGCACTACAAATGTTGCAGGGATCCCGAGGGGAGAAAAGACAATAAGTGAGTACTTGACTGTATTTTTTATTCATTATTTGAATATTGGAGCACTAGGATCCCTAGTCATGGAATCAGACCACATTGTGCTCTGTACTGTACTGTACAAAAAGAGAACAAAAAGGTCATCTCTATCGCATGGAGCTTACAATCTAAGTTGCAAATGTAATAATATTGGTGTTGAATGTATCTATTTTTTGAGTTTAATGTATAATGCAAAATTTGGCTCAACCTTATATCTGGACTCACAACTGGCACCTTAATAATACACTTAAGGAAGAAAGTAATTATAAATGGATATTAAAGTAGAAGAGGAAAGCAGTTTCATATTCCAGAATATGGTAGGTATTCTAGACAATATAAATTAAAAGGAGAATATATACTTTGGGGATAATTACCAGTGGGTCTTCAAGGTTGGCAACATAAGCAGTGCACAGTATACTGAACAAGTCAATGTTCAAACACAATATGTCAAAATAAATTTTTCCTGTCACACAACAAGTATTTGTGCATGTTTACTTCATTCAACCTGCACTAATTAATGTATATCTGGGCATATATGACAGGCAGCTGTTAGCAATATAACTTGTCATCAGACCACAGCTAAAAATATTATTTCTACCTTCATGTCTCTTAGCTTTATTTTGTTCAAGGGATAAGAAGTAATATTATCTGGAAATGGTCCCATCCATTCTGGTGATATTAAGGCCACATATAGCGCATCCAAAATCTGTGACATTGATGGGAATTGTTTGAAGAGGTTGAGATACACCACATCTAAATCACCCACATCTGCCAGCCACTGTTGTAGGAGGTGAGGCCAGAGAACTGTGGGTTTGACTGATCTCTGCATCTAGCTGTTCTTCTGCTCCAAAAATACTATCCTGGGGCTTTCATGGCTACCACAGACTCATCTTAATGTTGCTTTGATTTATGCTGTGGGACAAACAGGCATTTAAGAGCTCCCTAAAGCTACTTTTGCAACCATCCACCCTAAATTTGTACTGAATAGTTTTAAATTGTCTGAATAATCTGACTTGGAATCTAAATTAAACAAACAATCTATAAAATGTGTTTTATATAAGCTTTATAGAAAGGGAAAACCTATTAAAGGGGGTAAGTGATCAAGTTAATGGGACTGCAAGGGCACAAGGGTCCATACTTAGGGATCCTTATACAATGAGCCATAGACAGTATACAAAAGGCTTGAGGGGTTTGGGGGGGTTGTTTGTTTGTTTGTTTGCTTGTTTTTGAGCATTGTTCTCCTTTCTCAATCTATGAACCAATTCTGCATTAGTGGCATACTGTGAAGCTTCTGAAATCTATTCATACATTAGTGGAAACTTTTCTGATTTCCATTGCTCTTTGATACATATGAGATAAGAAACAAGACAATATGCAGAAATGTATGTGTCTGAAGAAATAGACTATCAAGAGGAGAAGGAATAACACTGGAGATATAATGTTCTGTTCTAACAATTCACTATTTTTGTATGTTTTCTCTGTATTTTGTTGCTTTAATAATTTTCTTAGTGGCCATATTAAGTCAATGTTTTCTACATTATTGCCCCAAAGTTTTGTTAATTTTCATAAAGGGGTTTGAGGATCAATAAAAATAATGAACCAAGAAATAACATTTGTATTTTAAATTTTGTTGTCATTGTTACATTTCCACTTTTATATAAAATGCCTCCCTTTATTACTGTGTTATGTTAGTTCTCACGTATTCCCCATAGATATTTTTTTTAATCCCAGCTCTTTTTTAACCAATCTAAAATACTGCTGCCAAAATAATTTCTCTCTAATCCACCACTTTAACAAGGCCACCCTCTTTCTGTAACTGCTCACTAGTTTTACTGTATGCTGTGTATGAAGTTCTAACTTCTTATCCTTACTTAAAAGACTCTATACCATTAATTTTCTAGTTTCCTCCCCCTCCTTTTTTTTTCTTTTTTTCACAATTTCTGTACAAATTATTTCAGCCTCTATGTTTTTCTGTCTTCTTCCCTATTGTACCTTATGGTTGGAGAACCGCTGTTTCAAACTGATTTCCCAGGCTATCTTTGCCTAGTCTATATTGTCTTTTCACCTTCTTTCTTGTTTCTCCTTATGTTTGGAGAATTCCTTTTCAAATAGATTTCCAAGGCCAGCATTGCCTAATCTGTATTTTGCCTACAAGCTCACTCCTTCCCTGGCTGCCACTTTACCTATGAGAAGTGAGCAGGAGAAAAGGTGACCTAAAATGAGCAAACAAAAAAACCTGCCCTGCATCCATTAAGACAAATGCATACTAATCATACCTTCATTATTCTCTCTTTTCCTCCTTTTTATACAGTTATGAGTCTCACCTGTAGTGTCATGTCAGATGTAGATTGGAAGCACTACAGTTGTGAGACTTGGAAAATATATATTTCTGATTGCTACTCAGGCTACAAATATTCAGAGGCCAACACTAAAGAACTGCAGAGCTGGAAGTGGGACTCCTACCAACTGTGTTTCTGAAGGAGCTGGGGAACCAGCCAGCAAAGAAACAGGTCTTCCTGAAGAATAAAGAAAATAGATTAAGGTAGATTTGGAGACTTCTTTTCCTCCCATCATGTGCTGTTACTATTTTGTCCACAGGCAGGAAGGCTTGGTGCTCCATAAACTCCCTAGCAAGGTAACTTCTCTTATATTACCATTTCAGATTTTCCTGCTTGAAGTGTCCTCATTTCATCATCCAGTAGAAGACAGAACAGCAGAGAAGAGAGAACTTTTACACATGTACCACAGCCCTTAGACAACTGCTAAATTAATATGGAGTGCACTGCCCTCTCTTTCCTTGAAGTTATCCCTCCTAAGGCACCGTAACAAAGCAGTGTGCCAGGCTTACATTGCTATTGTCCTTGCTTTGGACTCTTGATAGAGGACTCCATTCTCCAGGATTGTCAATCTGGTGTTCTTTCTGAGCACTAGGGCTATGTCTACACTGGCAATTTAAGTCGACTTAAGAAAGCTTAAGTCGACTTAAATTAAGCCACATCCACACTAGGCTTTCATTAAGTCGACTTAAGAAATTCCTTAAGTCAACTTAATGAAAGCTTAAGTTGACTTTATAACTACCCACTCATTAGGTTGACTTAACCTTTAAGTCGACTTTATTAAGTCAACTTAAGAGTGGTTAGGTCGACTTAACAAAGTGAACTAAGTCAACTTAAAGCTAAATCAACTTAGTCCACTTTGTTAAGTCGACTTTAATAAGGTCAACTTTAAGTCGACTTAAAGTTGACCTTATTAAACTCGACTTAACAAAGTTGACCTAACTTTTTCTAGTGTAGACATAGCATAAGGGTATGTCTACACTAGCAATTTAGGTCAACTTAAGAACCCTTAAGTTGACCTAAATTATTCCATGTCCACACTGGGCTTTCATTATGTCGACTTAAGAAATTCCTTAAGTCAACTTAATGAAAGCTTAAGTCGACTTAATAACTACCCCTCCTTAGGTCAACTTAAGCCTTAAGTCGACTTAAGGATGGTGTGGATGGGGAATAGACCTTAAGTTGACTTTATTAAGTCAACTTAATGCTAGTGTGGACGCCTATGTCCAATTTTAAGTCGAGTTAAAAGGAGCACTTTGTTAAGTTGACTTAATAAGGTTGATTTTAAGTCAACTTAAAGTTGACCTTATTAAGTTGACTTAACAAAGTTGACTTAATATTTTCTAGTGTAGACATACCCTAAAAGAACTGAAGCTGCTTCCAAAAGCAAGTCTAGTTCTCTTCTCACTGTGGTATGGCATAAGAGAATGATTAAGCTACACTACGCCATGGGACAATGCTCAGCATTTTGTTCAGGGCTTGACCTTAGCTATTTGTTTAGCAATTCTGTCTAGGATTTTTTTTTTTTTAATCACAGCTTTTCCTTTATTTTTGAATTGGACTGTTATAATGATGCTCACTCTGAAAAAGGTGATGTGATTTCCTCACACCTTTTATGGTCCCGTATCCAGCTCTCTCCACTCCCCTTTTCCATGGCAAAAAAACTTTTCCCCCAGTGATAAATGGGGGAAAAAAAACTCACATTAAAATCAAAATGCACATTAAATTCAAAATGAATTATACATTATAATATTTATGCCATTTACTATGTTACAAATTAATGTTATATAAGGCCTGGACACCCTCAGCTATTTTTGTAGCTGTCAAAAATAACAATCCAAAGATTGTTGATTTTCTTTCTTGAAATAAAATTCTGTTAAATCTATTTTGAGATTGCTGCATAACAGAGATATAACATTAAAAGAATGACCCCAAATACCTAATAAACCCTTTCTGCGATTTTTAGGAGATGTAGTGGAATATCTATAGTGCTTTTGTGTGAGAAAAACCTAGGGCTAGTTCTTGTAATAGGAGCTAGATGAAGGTAATCCAGGGCACTAAGCAGCACCTTATTCAAAGCTTTTATACTTTCAGCCCGTTATGACCCTACTAATATCAGAGATTGTTATGGCATTGGCATCCCACACAACTATTTGTTGTGATGATGGGAGTGTGAGGAGAGGGGCTGCCAGCACTCCTGTTCAGACAGTATCAATCCTCATTTCTCATTGGCTCATTGGCCTGGTGTCTGTCCTTGAGGAAAGATTAAGCTCAAAACCACCTGAACAGAAGACCCTGTGAATGTGCGTTGTCCAACTGTGATCACAGTAGCAGATCACCCTCTCTACCTCAGAACAGGGTATTATGAACATACAATGCTCTAGGTGATACAAATGAAACCTTCCTGGGGACCGAACTCCCCTGCTTAAGTTGGCAGGGGCATAGCTTCAATGGTGCAAGCGGTGCAGTTGCTCCAGGGCCAGGTGGTTACAGGGGCCCATCCAGCAGAAGCCTCTCTACCTTAGGCACCATTGTAGGTATACCAGAGCCTACCTACACAGATGGGGCTAAGAGGCTATGTCTAAACTTGTTAAATTAAGTTGACTTTAACTAAGTCGACTTAGTGTGTCTACACTTAAAATTAAAGTCAACTTAAAGGGGAACTTACAAAGTTGACCTAGAGCGTCCACACTGGATGCTCTAGGTGGACTTTGTGGGGCTAGGGGGACCTTGGGCAGGTCCACAGTGGTGGGGGGGGGACCCCTTGTGTGCAATGGGGCAAAGAGGGACAGGGACCCTGGCAGGGCATGTGGGCAGGGTGTGATGCTGTCTGGATTTAGGGAAGCATTTATGATATTATTTTCTATGGATATCTCATACATGCTATAATCCATAGGTACTATGTCATGTTTGGTATCAATAGAAATGTAGTAATTTGCTGGGAATGATTATATAGTTTATGTCTAGGAATTGTATTTATATTAGAAGTTATTTAGTTAGGAATTTGGTGTTATATCTATACTTTAACATTACAACCATTGTCTCCTTAATGTTAAGGAAGCTTCCACCTACAATGGGCCAAAGGGAGAAACCTGATGAGCCATTAAGGAGACAATGGTTGTTCACACCCTCCTGTCTAAGGCATTCCTTCAGAATGACACAAGTTAAAGTATAGATATAACATCAAATTCCTAACTAAATAACTTCTAATATAAATGCAATTCCTAGACATAAACTATATAATCATTCCCAGCAAATTACTACCTTTCTATTGATACCAAACATGACATAGTGCCTATGGATTATAGCATTCATGAGATATCCATAGAAAATAATATCATAAATGATTCCCTAAATCCAGACAGCATCACACAGGGCTCTGCCCTACCCTTTGGGGGGCATGCCAGGCTCCCGCTGTGCCCCCCGGCAGGGAGGGCATTGGTGTAGTCCTTGGGTAGTGACTTAGGGCTACCCCACATCTACACTGGCTTAATTTGACTTTAAAAAGTTGAATTAAGCCTTAGGTCGAGTAGAAAGGTGGTTTAATAAAATCAACTTAATTTTCATTAAGTCGACTTTATTTTCCTTAAGTCGACTTAAGCAAGCTGCTTAAGTCGACTTAAACAAGCTTAATTTACCAGTGTAGACGCAGCCAGTGTTACAGAAGTGTTCCTGCTCACTCCCCAGTGACTCCACAGAAAATGAAGCTGAGACCTATTGCAGCCAGCCACAGTGAGCATTTTATATAAATGTGTAAAAAGAACTTTTCAGTGTAGGTATCCTGCAGAAATGTATAGACATAACCTGCATATTTTTGTGTTTATATTTAATGGTAAGATGGATTTGCTCTGATTTTCCAAGATAATAAAGGTAAACAAAATTTTAGATTATAGAATTAGGAAGTCAGCAGTGTGGCAAAATCTGTTCTTGAACCAGTGTCCTCTAAACCTTGCTATTGCCCTGCACAATTAGTTACACAGACCTAACTAATTGTCCTTCATTTTCCTTATATGCTTCTGTCATCAATGAGACAGTTAACAGTGACAGTAATATCAAGATCTTTGGACATTTGAATTAAGAACAACCTAATAAAATGCATGGGATAGTTGACATCTCTCTGAGCTATTGCTGCAAGCTGTCTGTATAGTTGGGTCAATAATTGAGTTGGTTCATGTTTTCAAGATTACATTTGCAACCCAAAAAGACTAGAAACTGGTTTGTTTTAAATGACTGCCTGGAATCTGGAGTACAATAAACAGGAGATCTAGTCATGAATTTGTTGTGCTTAGTGGCTCATCTGACTTTACCTATGGCATGTGCTTTTAAGCATACAAAGTACTTACACATGTTCAAAGCAGCAAAAGCAGAAAATTTGACATTTGCAGGAAACTTTTAACAGGGAATCAATTACAAGATATAGCAAGCATTCAGTGGGCACAGATCAAGGATTTGAGATAATCCCTCTCCTTCACTTCCATTAAATGGTAGCTTTATAGCTCATAGAAAATCATATAATGCATCTTGTAGCAAAAGATACAACAGACATGATCAATAGAGAAGTGTGAATCTACATGCCATGATTCTCCCCAGCTACACTTCTCTTACTGTGCAGTGTTGCTGCAGCAAGATTGTTAGTACTGCAGGGAAGATGTGCTGTTTGTATATGATAACATTGGACACAAGATTTTTCCAACATACCTATTGAAAAAGAAAACAGTGATGTGCTTAAAAATGTAAGGTAAATGTCATCTTGTCTCTGGAACTCAAAAGCGTATCAAATTCACCTCAATGATTTTTAAATCACGGTGTCTGGTAAATGCAACTGAATTTGAAGCTGCTACCTTTCTGTTTGCAGTGAATTTTCATGAAATGCCTGCTTTGAGTAAGCTGACAGATACAGAAATTGATCAATAGCCTTAGTTCAACTCTGTCAGAACAAGTAACTTACACATCAAAGGCCTTATTCTCCACAGTTTTATATCAGTGTACCTTCATTGATTTTAACAGAGTCATCACAGTATAACCCCCCAGTTCACCAAGATACTTACGCATATGCCTATATTAAAGTATGTAAATGGTCTCATTGAAATCAGTAGGACTATTTGTATTAAAGTTATACTTGTGCTATGTACCTTCCTGAACTGGGTTCGAAAACTGAAATAAAAGTTCAGTTCCGTATTTAGTAGCTATCTCACATGCACAATGTTCCTATCAAATGAGAGACCAAGGGAAGTGTATTCCTGAGCACTACGAGCACTAATAGCATAACAATATATGTTATTAAAACAGTGTTTTAAAAGGCCAAATTACTTCTCACCTATATTCAGTCTCAACTCACCAGTTACTCTATGTGTCAACTTTTTGCATTTCTACCAGGGTAGTGAAACTATAATTATTTGATTTAACTGGTTGGGTTCCAGTCAGTTTCACTGTCTAGTTCTTAAGCAAGGATGAATTATCTAGCTGAGGGCACATATACACAGCAAAAAACCCCAAATAAACACACACGAAAGCCCTGCAGCAGTGAGTCTCAGAGTCTCATGGAGCTCATGGTGGGGGGACTAAAACGAGAAAAGTAGATGGTCAGGCTGGAACCCAGAAGCTGAGACTTAGGAAGCAGGGAAGTCTCAGACCCCAATCCCAGGCCAAGCCTGAACATCTACACTTCTATGCTTCATTCTGCAGTGCCAGTCCTGTGAACCCAAGTCTCTAACACTTGCTGACCCACGGTTTTTATGCACTATGTTGATCCACTCTTAGGTAGTTATATCATCCTCATTACCATAGTATCTTAACATCTTACCATCTTTAATTATTTATCCTTTCAACTTTCCTGGGAGGTAAAGAAGTGCTGTTTTAGAAATGGAGATATGAAGTACACAGAGGCTAAGTGATTTGCCCAAGGGAAAACAGGGAGTCTGTGGCAGAAAGGATACTTAAACTTGGGTATCCCAGGTCCTATACTACTGTTACTAGACCATGATTCCTTTCACACTCTGGATTTCATATATTATAGATCATGTTGAGATTTAAAAGAAATGGTGTACTCTAGAGCTGGTTGACATATTTTCATTGAAATTTCATATTTTCAGCCAGCTCTGCAGAATACTTTGATATGAACAATGAAATGTGCTAGGATATTTTACTCTTACTAAATTAAATTTGAGCGATAAATTCCCAGATTATGACCTTTTGGTTTAAAAGTTTAAGCAGCAATGGGGATGTTTTTTCTAGAACCTGTTAGTTTTCCACCTATATTAACATTGCATTTTTTCTGTTGGTACTTTGGTATGTATTGTTACTCTCAAAGTCAGTGGTATTCATTGTTCATCTAAATACAGATTACTTTGCTTATCAAAAGCAGCAGGATCAAGCCCTAAGAAAGACATTCTAAAACAGATAAGTAAAATACATCTGGCAGAAGAATAAAAATGGGACAGAGTTAGGATCTAGTCCAGCAACCCCTGTATGTTATGTATTCATTGTTCATGTATATAGACCTATTAATTTCAGTTGGCCTATTTATGTGAGTTGGGGTTACTCAAGGTGAGGGTCATAAGGCTCAAAATCCCACTTAGATTAATAGTTTAGGATAAAAGGGATTATTTGCTTGACCTCCTATATATCACAGGTCGTTACATTTCACTTAGTTACCACTATATTGAGCCCAATAACTTGATTTTGATTAAAGCAGAACTTGTATTTAGTTAAAGCGTAATTTATAGAAAGTGCCTTTTGCTAGCTACAATATATTTGAACACCGTCCTAGAGGATGCAAAGGGAGTTGAAATATCTGTGTGTATGTCAATATATTTGATGAAATAGGATACCATAAGGCTTTCAAAATGAAGTCAAGGCATATCTACACTGCTGCTGTAGCAGGCATTGATGCAGCGGCATTAGAATCATGGAATCTGGAAGGGACCATGACAGGGTCATTGAGTCCAGTTCCCTGCACTCATGGCAAGATCAAGTACCCCCATTAAACCATCCCTGACAGGTGTTTGTCTAACCTTCTCTTTAAAACCTCCAATGTAGCTGATTCCACAAGCTGCCACAGCAACTTATTTCAGCGTTTAATCACCCTGACAGTTAGGAATTTTTTCCTAATCTAGGCTGAACCTCCCTTGCTTCTTGTCCTACCATCTGTGATTAAGGAGAATATTTTTTCTCCTTCTTCCTCATAAAAACCTTTTAGGTATTTGAAAACTGTTATCATATCCCCTCTCAGTCTCCTTTTTTCTAGACTAAACAAACCCAGCTGTTTTAATCTTCCCTCATAGGTCAAATGTTCCAGTCCTCTAATAATTTTTGTTGTCCTTCTCTGGACTTTTTCCGGTTTCTCCACATCCTTTTTGAATTGAGGTGCCCAAAACTGAACACAGTACTCAAGTTCAGGCCTAATCAGTGCAGAGTAGAGTGGAAGAATCACTTCTCTTGTTTTACTCAATACTCATGTTAATATACCCCTGAATGACATTGACTTTCTTTACAACAGTATTGCACTGCTGACTCATATTTAGCTTGTGGTCCACTATTACACCCAGATCACCTTTCTGCGGTACTCCTTCCTAGGCAGTCATTGCCCATTTTGTTATGTGTGCAATGAGTTGTTCAACCCTAAGTGGAGTACTTAGCACTTATCTTTATTGAATTCCATTCTATTTATCTCAGACCATTTCACCAGTTTCTCCAAATCATTTCGAATTGTGATCCTATCCTTCAAAGCACTCGCAACCATTCCCAGCTTGGTATCAACTGCAAACTTTATAAGTTTGCTTTCTATGCCATCATCTAAGCCATTGATAAAAAATATTGAACAAAACCTGACCCAGGACAGATCCCTGCGGCATTCTGCTCATTATGTCCTTCCAGCCTGAATGTGAATTGTTGATAACTACTCTCTGGGAGCGGTTATCCAACCAGTTTTTCACCCACCTTATAGTAGCTCCATCTAGTTTGTATCTCCCGAGTTTATTAATGAGAATGTGATATGAGACTGTACCAAATGCCTTATGAAAGTCTATTTATACCACACCTACCACTTCCCCTCTATCCACAAGTCTCCTTACCACATCATAGAAAGCTATCTGGCTGGTTTGACATGATTTGCTTTTGACAAATCCATGCTGACTAGTCCTAATCACCTTATTCTCTTCCAGATGTTTGCAAATCAACTCCTTAATTATCTGTTCCATTATTTTTCCCAGTACAGATGTCAAACTGACTGGAATATAATTCCCTGGATTGCTCTTATTTCCCTTTTTGTAGATGGGCACTATATTTGCCCTTTTCCAGTCCTCTGGGACCTCACCTGTCTTCCATGATTTTTCAAAGATAATAGCTAATGGCTCAGATATCTCCTCAGTCAGCTCCTTGAGTACTTTAGGGTACATATCATCAGATCCCAGTGACTTGAAGATGTCTAACTTGTTCAAGTAATTTTTAACTTGTTCTTTCCCTATTTTAGCTTCTGACCTTATCTCATTTCTATTGTCCTCTTCTACATCAGACATTTAGTCTCCACCAACCTTCTCAGTGAAGACCAAAACAAAGAAATGATTTAGTTCCTCTGCCATTTCCACATTTTCATTTATTGTTTTACCCTCTTTGTTGAGTAAGGGTCCTACACTATCCTTGGTTTTCCTCTTGTTTCTGATGTATTTGAAGAATTTCTTTTTGTTACCCTTTATGCCTTCAGCTAGTTTGATCTCTGTTTGTGCCTTGGCCCTTCAGATTTCTCCTTTACATAATTGTGTTAATTGTTTATAGCCCTCCTTTGTAGTTTGGCCTAGTGTCCACTTTTTGTAGGACTCTCTCTTTATTTTTAAATTATTGAAGTTCTCCTGGTTAAGCCAAGGTGGTCTCTTGTCATACTTCTTATCCTTCCTGCACAGTGGAATGGTTAGTTCTTGTGCTCTTAATAATGTCTCTTTGAAAAACTGCCAACTGTCTTTAGTCATTTTTTCCTCTTAGACATTCTTCCTATGGTATCCTTCCCATCAGCTCCCTGAGTTTGCTAAAGTCTGCCTTCCTAAAATCCATTGTTTTTATTTTGGTATTGTCTCTCCTTACATTTCTAAGAATCATGAACTCTGTCATTTCATGGTCACTTCCACCTAAGTTACCTTCCACTTTCAAATTCTTGACCACTTCCTCTCTGTTTGTCAAAACCAAATCAAGAATAGCCTCTCCCCTAATAGCTTTCTCCACTTTTTGAAATAAAAAAATTGTCTTCAACGCATTCCAAGAACTTGTTGGATAATTTGCACCTCCCCATGTTATTTTCCCAACATATGCCTGGGTAATTGAAGTCACCCATCACCACTAAGTCCTGTGCCTTGGATGATTTTGTTAATTGTTGAAAAAAAAAGCCTCATCGACCTCTTCTTCCTGGGTGAGTGGTCTATAGTAGACCTCTACCATGAGATCACCCATGCTTCTTACTCCTTTTACTTTTACCCAGAGACTTTCAACCTTCTATGTCTTCTATTCCCATCCCAACCTCAGTCCAAGTATATATATTTTTGATGAACAAGGCAACTCCACCTCCCTTTCTTTCCTTCCTGTCCTTTCTAAGCAAGCTGTACTCTGGTTTATTAATATTCCAGTCATGCGTATTATCTCATCAAGTCTCTGTGATACCAACTGTGTCATAGTTGACTGATTTGGTCTGTGTAAACCCACTCAGTGTATGGGAAAATGTTCTCTAGTTGACTCAATTAGTCTATGTCCTCAAAAGGCAGAAGGCAACATCGACAGGAAGACATCTCCTGTTGATGCAGTGCCGTGAAGATGCCTCAGTACATCAACATAAGTGCATTGACAGAAGTTACATTATGTAGCTTGCATATCTCCCTTGACCACCAGTGTAGACGAGCCCTAAAGTGGTATGCATTCAGTAAGAATGCTATTTAACTGACAGTCAGATATTGGCAGATAGTTTAATACTCTTCCACAATATTTATACAACAGCTATTTTTAAATATTTCCTTAGTACCAGCAGCCCCTCCCCATTACCACTACCATCACCCAGTGGGCCCAATCCTGTAAGATGCTCAACAGCCTCAGCTCTCCTTGAAATTAGCTGGAGTTGATGGCACTTAGCAACTTGCAGAAGATGCTGAGATATTCATAAAATTATGGCCACAAATCCTGCAGCTTTATGACTGTCTTTATGTTGTAATAGCACCTTTAATCAAGCAATGTATATCGATATAGGTTGGAAGACAATAGCTTACAGAAAGTAAATGAGTTTTGCTCTCTTAATTTAAAATGTGTTGACCCTATTAGGATTAAATAAAGAGAATAATTATTGGAGCTGCACATCTGTTTGCTTGCTTCAGTTTTGCTCACTCGGGTTTTGTTAACTCTAATAGTGTCTGAGTAAATGAAATAGAAACCATTTTGCCTAATGGCACTAGTAACTTCAGAACATAATGTAAAGACCTGTCGAACTAAAGGCAAATGGCTGATCACAGTTGATGTCCAAGTTGCCAGCTGCTGTCAGGATGATACGTAAGGGACTAGGTCTCTCTTCTTCATAGTCAACTTGTATAATTTTCATGCTGCATGAATTCACTGCTGGTCTTGAGAATGTGAATTGCAAATCTACACTGAAAGTTATTGGGGAATTACTTTTAGATTTCTCTATCCTATATCCTTTCCTATTGCTCCTTATGCTTTATGCAATGTCTATTTTAGGCCAACAGAATATTACAGGTGGCAGCAGATTTAAAGATTGTCTTGTCAATGCACGGTACAGAAGACAAATCTTGGAAAAAATCTTATTGATTTCAATGACTTGACCATGACCTTCAAGATGTAGCCTTCTGTCAAAAGCGTGTTAGGCCTTATAGCAGAATTGAAAAGATAAATATATTACCTATTTATGAAAAAAGGAATAAAAACAGCCTAGGATTCATAGATCTGTCAGCTTAACTTCAGTACTCAGGAAGATACTTCAGCAAATATTCAATCAATTTGTAAGCACCTAGAAGATAATAAGATGATGCGTAAGAGCCAATAAGGATTTGTCAAGAACAAATCATGTCATACCAACATAATATCCTTGGCTATATCTACACTGGCAAGTTAGTTCGAATTAAGGAGGCTTGATTCGAACTAACTAAAGCCATGGCTACAGTAGGCTTTAGTTATTTTGAATTAAGGGCTTCCTTAATTCAAACTAATAAGTTTGAATAGGGCTTCAGAAGTAAGGCTTTAATTTGAAGTAACTAGTTTGAATTAGCCAATGTGGCCATGTTAATTCAAACTGATTTCTTACTTCGAATAATCGGCCATTGAAATGAATGGGGATCGCTAATTCGAAATAACTTTTTCTAGTTCAAATTAAGCTAATTTGAACTAACTAAAATTAGTTTGAATTAGTTATTTTGAACTAAGTAATTCAAACTAATTTTAGCAAGTGTATACATAGCCCTTGATAGTATAACAGCCCATGAGGATAGAAGGAAACTGTAAATACAATATTTTCAAATTTAGTAATGCTTTGTATACTCATTCACACGACCTTCTCACAAACAAAGTAGGGAAATATATCTTAGATGAACCTGCTCTAATGTGGGTGCACAACTGGTTGGAAAAAAATAGAGAATAATAGTTTACAATGGTTCACAGGTCATATGAGGTGGGGTCCTGCAGGGATCTGTCCTGAGTCCAGTTCTCCTTGATACATTCATAAATGATTTAGATAATGGCATAGAGACTACACTTAGAAAGTTTGTGAATGATCCTAAGCACGGTGGGGTTGCAAGCACTTTGGAGGGCAGGCTTAGAATTCAAAACATTCTTGACAAATTGGAGAAATGGTCTTAAATTTAAAAATATAGGATAAAATTCAATAAAGACAAAGTGGAAAGTACTACACTTAGCAAGGAATAATCATTTGCATAAATACAAACTGGGAAATTACTGGCTAGGAAGTAGTACTGGGGAAAAGGATCTAGGGGTTATCAGAAACTAGATATGAGTGAACAATGCAATACTGTTGCAAAAAAAACAACAAAAATCATTCTGGGTTGTATTATCAAGAATGTTGTAAAGAAGATGTGAGAAGTAATTAATTCATAAGACCTGAGCTGGAGTACTGTATCCAGTTCTGGGTAGCACACTTTGGGAATGATATGGACAAATTGGAGAAGGTCCAGAGGAGAACAACAGCAAATTATTAAAGATCTAGAAAATATAACTTACAAGGACTAAAACTGAAGAAAAAAAATCATTAATTATTAAGTATTATTATTATTACTATTATTTGGAGAAAAGAGGACTGAAGGGGGATGTAATAATAGTCTTCAATAATGTTGTTACAAAAAGATGAGTAATAAATTGTTCTCCTTATCCACTGAGGTCAGGGCAAGAAGTAATAGGCATACACTGTGGCAAGAGAGTTTTAGGTAAGATATTAGAAAAAACTTCCTAACTGTAAGGGTAGTTAAGTGATTGGACAAATTTCCTAGGTAGACTGTGGAATTGCTGTCACTGAAGTTGTTAAAAAAAACCAAAAACAAGAGGTAAAACAAACAGCGGTTAGAGATGATCTAGATAAGAGGTATCCAACCGTTTTGGGCGAGGGGCAACATTTCAATTCTTTTCTCACTCGGGGTTTGGGGGGCGGTGAGCAAATTTTGGATAGATGAGAGTGGGTGAAGAGTGTGGGCAACATAAGCAGGGCAGGGATGGCAAGTCAGAGCGTAGAAAACAGGCACAGGGCGGATTAGGGATGGTAGGAAGGACAGGGGCGCAGTGGTAGGGAGGCCTGGCAAGGCAAGAAAAGGATAGTGGGAAGGGATGAGGTGTTAAGGGTAGGGCAGGAGGACAAAGGGACAGTGCTTCTGGGTGGTGGGATCCACTGCTTCCTCTCCCCTCAACTACACCAGCTCCCAATCTCCCACACTCTGCACTGGATCAGCTCCCTGAACCCTTCCCCTACACTGACTCCCCAGCCCTGGGCCACTCCCTGCCCTGATCTTGGCTTTGTTCTGTACCCCCCCCACCCTCTCTCAGCCCTGATCCCAGCCCTGCATCATTCCCCCTGGACCCTTTCCCAGCCCCATGCCATCCTTGTCCCACCCCCCATCCCACCTCCATGCTGTCCCCCCACCCCCAGTCTGATCCTCATCCTTGCGCTACAACCCCCAGACCCAAGCTGCCCTCCTGACTACTTTCCCAGATTTGTTCAACCCTCACCTGGATCCCTGCCCCATGACCCCTATACTGCCCCACCTGCCCCTATCCCGACCCGCACCTTCCTCTCCGGGCCAGATCCTGGACACGTGCCACCAACCACCTCCCTGATCCCCCTGCTGCCAGTACTGTCCCCTTGCCAGGTCCGCAGCCCTGTTAGCCCCCCCCCCCCCTTGGCCTTGTCTGGGGGCCCACAGCCCCCATGGGAGTCCTGCTGGGACTCCCCACGGTTCCAGAAGGGACAAGCCAGGCCCCTGACAGGCCTTCTGTGGCCCCCTTCCACTCCTCCAGGACTGCCTGGTTGCTCTGGCAGGCCGGATTCTAGCCCGTGGGCCATAGGATGGACAAGGTAGGTCTAGATAATACTTGCTGTGCCTCAGTGAAGCAGGAGACTAGTTTAAATGACCTATCAATATCCTTTCCAGTCCTACATTTCTGTGATTCTATGAAAGGGCCCCAAAAAACGCAACCCCCCAAAAAAACAAACCCAACCCTCAAACAAACAAACACACACACTCAGAGACAGAGAGAAACCACTTTTATAGGACTGCTTACTATACCATCCCTATTGGTAGCCTTATTTAACCGATTTGTTATACCTGTGCTACTCCACCCCCTATATATTACCATAACCTTTTTTTCCTTACCTTCAGGACAATCGATTTTTGTCCTTGAGTCTTTGGAATCACAATCATTCACTTTCTTAATTTAGAATATTACTTTGTAAGAATATTATCTTCGCTGAATACTCTATTGACTAGGTTGTATAGTCCAGATCAAATTCTTCCCATGGTTATACCTGTGCAACCTACATAAAACCAATAACTTTGTGTGGATGTAACTGAGAGATGAATTTGAGGAGGTTAAATTTATATAGCTAATCTCTCTCCCCATCTGAGTTTCCTTTCAGCTCTTGTGTTAATCCCTTTTTTTACTTAATCTATTTTTATAATATCCTTAAATTTTGGAAAACAGAAGAACATACCTAGGGCATTTTTACCTGGGCATTATCAAACTGTTTCCCCACTCCCTCCCCCCACTATTGAGATGGTCAGAGCACAGCATTAGCTCCACCTCTACTAATCCCTTTAGGTCTTCTTTGATCTGACTCATCAACCATCTGCTAATTTCTATTTTCTTTTTATTGTCTATAATTAAGAGTATATATTTATATAGGATCAAACAGCATGTTGTTCAGTGAATAATTAAGCAACCCTCAATCATCTATTTCATAAACACTGTCACCTGGCCATGTGCAGGTGATTGAGGTGTCTGGTATGATCAGGTGGAGATTAGCTTAACTGTTCATTGGATACTATCAAGTATGCTGTTCCCATGCCACTCAAGAATTTTTTAAACAAGTGATGAGACAGTCATTGCTGGAGCAGAGAGAACGGTACCAAGGAAAATGTTGGGCCTTGTTACCACTGGGCAGAGTCAGTCTGTATCTATGAAATATTTCAAATGTAAACATCTGTTCCTGGAGGGCCATACTGACATTCTGTAGGGGGTCTAACAAAGGTATTATAACTGTAATGGCTACCAGAATCCTCTGACATTATTTCCAAGCATGCTTAGTGCTATGTTTAATTATTAGAATTACTTGCACTTAGAGAGAAACTAGCAGACACGGACACAGGTATATTTAAAACTGAACATTTTTCTTTGACAGACTCAAGAGCCACAGCAACAGTGTAGGCTATCCCATAATGTTGTAGCTCTTTGATCTACAGCAAGCTAGGTAAAATACATAACACGATGGGTGCATCTACACATAGAAATTAAGTCGATTTAAGGAGGCTTAAATCGACTTAATTTACTCCACTTCTACACTGGGCTTTCCTTAATTCAACTTTAACTGCTCCTTAAGTCGAATTAAGGAAAAACTAATTCGAATTAATAACACCTAGTTATAATTCGAACTAGTGTCTAAGTCGACTGTATTAAGTTGACTTAGCCAGTGTAGATGCCCTAAGTCGACTGGGTCGATTTAGGGCAGGGGGGGACAAGGAGCCCCGCATGGCTCACTGGCAGAAGGGAGCCACTGTGGCTCCCTTGTCCCCTAGGAAGCCCCTGCTCCCTACTCCCCACACCCATGGCTTCCCTGCCAGGGGAGCTGCAGTCCTGGGGAGAAGGACTTCCCAGCCAGGCTCCAGCGGGAGAGGATCCCCCACTGGAACCCTGGTTGGAGAGCCCGGGAGGCGGGCAGCTCGACCCAGTGAGAGACAGTTGGCGCACGGCTGGCTCTGCTGGGACCAAGAAGCTGCTTGCAGCTTGTCCTGGCAGAGCCAGCTGTGGGCCAGCTGGCTCTGCTGGGACGAACTGCGAGTGGCTTCTCGGTCCCGTGACAGCCAGCCTTACAGGACTGACTCTCCAGAGATGAGCTGCCCAGCTTCTTGTCCCAGGGAGAGCCAGCTGGCTCTCGCCGGGGCAAGCCGCCAGCGGCTTCCTGGTCTGGGGAGAGTCAGCCCTGCAACACTGGCTCTCCCTTCACCTATCAAGTCAACTTAGAAAGTCTAGTGTAGACAGTCTAGTGTAGGAGCACTAGTGTAGGAAGTGTAGTGTAGGAGCACCTTTAAGTTGACTTAAGAGTCTTGTGTAGACTCTCTAAGTTGACTTAATAAGGTCGACTTAAAGTAGACTTTAGAATGTCGACTTAAGAAAGTCAACCTAACTCTGTGAGTGTAGACATAGCCTTAGAGTCAGAGATGGAGACAGAATGGACTAGAAACTCCTGCTGAGGCTAACAGACAGGCTTTTGCACGGGGTGGTATGGACAATGGGCCAATGATGATCCAGGGCTGCTCAAATCCTCAGTGGGAGGAAGACTGCATGACTGACAAACAAATAAACCAGCTTTAATTTCAGTGCTGAGTTTGAGGCCAGGAGCTGTTAGCAGAACAGCTCAGAGAGTCTCTCATTAACTCCGATTCAGTATAAAGAGAGCCCTTTAACTGCTATGGGATCTAATGGATGGGACAGGCAGTTCCAGCCCTGAGGAGACCACCCTGTGGTGGCTTTTGAGAGCCACCGAATACACCCACAGGATTTCAGGGCAAGAGAGGACACTGCCCAGCACAATAGTGAAGACTTAATAAGAGGGTCGCCTTTTTCTTTAAGCAAGCAAAGGTTCACAGCACAGCAAGACATGTTATGAGATTTATCCTCAGGATATTGTCTGCCTAGGAAGGTACAATGGATGGAGCTGGGGTTCAGGAAGAGTTGTGAGTATTGCAAGATAGAAAAAGTATTTATTTGTTAACATTTAATTCTTACTAGTTAACCTTAATTCTTTCCTTCCGTAGATACTATTTTCCTGCTTCATATGAAATACCCCATTTTATACAGTTATTTGGGGGGTATATTCCTTTGCTTGGATTTGTGCTGATGTACTTTATTATTTCTTGTAAGGGGTTTTATACTTTTTTTTGTTAATAGCATTATTGAAGGGACTGCATCCCTACTTTCACAGGCACAGTGAAGAGTTACCTTGGATAAAAACATCAGGCATCATAAAAAAGAACCCAAGACCTGACTTGTGAGGAGAGAAGAGAAATCACTCCAAATAGTGCAGACATGGGAAGAGGCTTGTGGCACACAAACAATCTTTGAGATTTTTGCAAATTAGGCTCTTTTTTAAACCACACTCACTTCTGTCAGTGAGAAATTTGATTGTTTTTCTGTTTCCCCCCCCCCCTCCCCTGTAAGGAGGAAGGATGGTTGTGCTGTTAAGACATAAGTTGGGGAAGGCAGGTGACCTGACTTTTATTTCCCTAGTCTATCACATTATGACCTGGAGCCAGTCATTTAGGGCCATTTCAGAAGTGGCATTAATAATGGTGTAAATGACACGTCAGTAAGATGCTCTAAGCAAATGTAATTTCTGTGTAAAAGCTTTTATTCCATTGTGGGGGGAAAAAAGGAGAAAACGACTAACTAAAATGAAACCTTTGTTTGTTTTTGAACAATGTTCTATTAGCTGCCGCTAAAAGTCATTGCATGCTCAACACTACTGGGTAGTGAAAGCTTTTTGGATTTGTTTTAATGAAGAGGCCATCACAGGTAAACATTTTCTGTTAGTGTCAAGAAATGGGTGCAATCTGACCCTATGTCAAATTAGTTTCTACCAGAGACCCAGTTGTATGGTTTCTTGCTGAAGTCTAGATTGTGACTTTTGTACACATCACTGAACAAGTTATGTAAGCTGCCCTAACCCAGCTATAACTCCAGACTCAGCTTGGTGTCACAATTCCTCATCTGTGTGCTCATGTGAATGGACATATATGTGAAATGGTTTTCTGCTAACGTGTACCATCAGTAAACTATTATCTAGTCTGGGCAGCTACTTTGGCCAGAAGTCTGACAAATGGGGTGTGGCTTTACCCATTCCCCAACCTTTCCTACACATTTGCTTTAATGTCAATGGAGCCAATGTCCGTTTAGTGGTGTAAGAGGTAATGATAAGATTCTTAGATCCTTGCATAGATGCCGCATATGATTTGCAATCGAGCCATACTTAAGGGATGAAGATATTCCTTCCAAAGTCATCTCTATAAAGTTGTTAAAGAGAGATTTTTAAAAAATGCTTAGAAAATGAGAGAGAAGATTCCATATCCTGAATGCCAGGGAAAGTTAAGAGAAATGTCAGCCATGCTGTGTCTGAGATCATTCACTTGCTGGTAGATTAGTCTTGAATTTATTAGCGTAAATGTTTTTATCCATGGGCACAAACAAACATAAAAAAAGATGTGAAGGATGCAAAATGGGCAACAGTATGAAGTACATCTGTTTGGGTTACTATTCAGAAACATATTTTTTGCATTTTTTCACATAATCACATTCCCATAGAAAAACTTCTCTCACACAGATCCTGAATTGAGCTTAACTACCACATTTTCCTTATTATGCTCCATGCTGAGCGGGTATGTGCTTCAGCTAGACATTAATCAAACTTTAAAGAGAGTCCAAACAGAGCTGGAAAAGAAAGAGAGACTCTTAAATGTCCTGCTGATTTTCCTGAAGGCATTCCCCCCCCACACCTAAACAGAGAGGGGGGGAAAAAAATCACAAAGCAAATGGACATTTAATGTTTTTCTTAGGTTAGAAATTATTTCTGAATGAAGACAAAAATCTTTAATTCATTAAAAGAAAATTGATCTAGTAAGTTGTTTTGGTAGCTAGAATAAAGCACTTGCATACATACTAATAAGCCACTTCACACAGAGGAAGCTATTACAGTAAATGGAAAGGACCATAGTTTTTCTAGCAATAAAAAGCTTTCTTAACATGGTCTTCAACAACAGTATTCCATTTGAGCCTAAAAATAAGAAAACACATTTGTTTGAAGAATGATCAAATGATTAATTCCATTATATTGCAAATATTTTTATCATGAAAGACAAAGAGTTAAATATTTCCTGGCAATTAAGTTGGAATTTTAGGGTTCTCTCACTTTTTTTTTTTAGGAGGAAGTAATGTTTGCAAGCTCTGTGTTCAGTTATGCTTTTAGATTCTTAATTATTTTGAGCACCCCAAAATGTGCTGAGCACCTTACAAGCAAGTTCATGGTCTCTGCATCAAAAATGTGCATAATCTTGATTTGACATAAAACTAAGGGGAAGAATCACAAGCAGTAAAGATGGGGAAGAGATAAATAAGTCTCATAAAATTACAAAAGTCAGGTTCCAAAGGGGTAGCTGTGTTAATCTATTGCAGAAAAACAATTGAGTCCTGTGGCACTTTTAAAGACTAACAGATTTATTTATCGCAAGAGCTTTCATGGGAGAAAATCCCACTTCGTCAGATGCTTTGATGATGGGAAACTTACAGAATGGGAAGAAATAAAATGCAGGGGAGTGTATGACATAGGATCAGGTCAGGCTGTAACAACAAATCAAAATAGGTGTTAGGATTCAAACACTGGGGAACAGCACATAGAGGAAGGTGAGGTCAAATCACCTGTTGTAATGAGAGAAAAATCCATAGTCCCTGTTTAACTCCAAGGCAACTGAGTCAAATTTGCATATAAATTTGAGTTCTGCAGGTCTGTAAGCAAGGAGAGGTCTGTATCCCAAGGCTTGAGAGAGTGAGAGATCATCTTGTAGAATAGGCTGTAGAACTTTGATGATGTGTTGAAGAGGTCTGACTTGGGGGTGGTAGATGGCAACCAATGGCATTCTGTTGTTTTTTTCCTTGGGCTTCTCCTGTAGTAGTTGACTTCTGGGTACCTGTCTGGCTCTGTCAATCACTTTCTTCACTTCTACGGGTGGGTACTGTAGTTTTAAGAGTGCTTGATAGAGATCCTGAAGGTGTCTGTCTCTGTCTAAAGAATCAGAGCAAATGCAGTTATATCTTAAAGCTTGACTGTAGACAATGGATCGTGTTGTGTGTCTTGGATGAAAGCTTGAGGGATGTAGATAACTATAGTGATCAGTAGGTTTTCAGTATAGGGTGGTCTTTATGTGCCCATCACTAATTTGCACTGTAGTGTCCTGAAAGTGGATCTCCTGTGAGGAGTAATCCAGGCTAGGTTTGACTGCGGAGTGGAAATTGTTGAAATCTCTATGTAAATCTTCAAGGGCATCCTTACCATGGGTCCAGATGATGAAGATGTCATCATATAGCATAAGTAAAGTAGAGGTGCTTTGGGATGAGATGTGAGGAAGCATTGTTCTATATCAGCCATAAAGATGTTGTCATATTGTGGGACCATCCGGGTACCCATAGCAGTGCCGCTGACTTCAATGTATAAATTATCTTCAAAACTGAAATGATTGTGTGTGAGGACCAAGTCACAAAGTTCAACCACAAGTTTAGCTGTGGCAAGATCTTGGATATGTAGAAAGTGGGTTTAGATAAGGGGTTTTTGTGTGCTTATTAGTAATAGTATAGCTTATAGCAAGAGTAGGCCCAAGCCTGAACCAATCTTCAAAGGTCTAATATTAAGATAACTCACCTGGACCTATGCCAAGAACTCAGCTGTTACTCTGCAAAAATTAATTGAAATTATTTTATATTTAATTGTCTTGCTGCAACTAAAAGCTGCTTCCCAAAGACAAATTTGCAATCATTTACTGTTCAGTAGAGCCTGGACTTCCCTTTTTCCTTGACGAGAACTTTTGCAACCTACTTGCTGGAAAGCTTATGAGCCCCCTGCATAATTAGCTCGTGAGTTCCCAGCAAAAAGGTGTAATAAAAAAACACAAGGACAAAGCAGGAGGGGTGCGAGGGGGCTTTAGACCCCATAAATAGCAGCCCCAAAGACGGTGAAGACAGGCGGTAGGGCACAGTAGAGGCAAGATGCCCCGAAACTCCGGCTTCGATAGCAAGTGGCCTCTACCCGTTGCCAGAGAAAGGTCAGAACCCATTCCCTGTGAATGAGGAACTGACACGTCGGTGAGAGGCCACCCGAGAAAGGTCAGAGCCCATTCCCTGTGAGTGACGGAACTGACACGTCGGTAAGAAGTTCGGTGCGTATTAAGAAACGTCCACAGACCTTGGTGAAGGCTGGTTCAAAAGTAGCTACAGATATATGAAACAGTAACTTAAGTGTTTAGCACCCCAAGTCCTGGTGTAAGAACTAAAGTAGTTTAGCACCCTGGTCCCCGAGGGTACGGGGGGATAGGTATAAGGTTAGGGAACAAGTAGTTTAGCACCCCAGCCTGGGAGTACAGGTAGGTTAGACTGCAATCCCCTTTAAAGGTAGGGGCAATAGCAGTGAAATAAGGATAGCTTTAGCAATTAAACTTTCAATGCGCATTTACTTTTGTCTTTAAGACCTGCTGCAGCATAACAGTAAAACAGTGTAACTTTACAATCATATGATTATTGAAACTTGCTTAATTAACCCCTTGCAAAGAGCATTTAAGACCCATTGTAACCATGGTGATTAAAATTAAAAAACTTTTATTGATAACTCTCCTGATTCCTTTGATACTTCCCCTGTCACTATTGACTCCCTGTGCCCCTCTCTCGCTCTCACTATTTCCCCTATGGGAACAGATGTCAGTTCCTTAATGTTAGTCTGGATTACCGGCTGGATCGGTCCAACCCCCTATTGTATATTCCTCCTAACCCCTAAGATAACTACAAGGGCCTCCACTCAGTCACCGAAGGATAAGAATAGGGCTATTATCCCTATGGCCAAAAGAACCCTCGTCCAACCATACCCTCTGATGAGTAACACCCCAAAGGTGGACTTTAAACAATGTTTGGAGGATAGTTCTTCTAATGTCTTGTAATCCATCTTTGTGTGGGATTATGTCCATAGTGGCCAGGATGATATTTTCTGGAATTTCACCCATGGGTTGTTTTTTTCTCAGGAAATACATAGTGTCTCTCAGATAGCTAGGCGAGTTGATAGCATAGGGTCTGAGGAGAGAGTTCACATAGCCAGATAATCCTGCTGTAAGTGTGCCAATGCCTGAGATGATGGGGCGTCTGGGGTTTCCATTTTTATGTATTTTTGGTAGAAGATAGAATATCCCTGGTCGGGGTTCTGGCAGTGTGTCTGTCTTGATTTGTTCCTGTGCTGCTTCAGGGAGTTTCTTGACTATGTGGTGCAGTTCCTTTTGGTGGGGTCAGAGAGGAGTGGTTTGTATAACGTTCTGTTGGACAATTGTTTATAAGCCTTTTTATTGTAATCCAATTTATTCATGATGATGATGGCGCCTCCCTTGTCAGCTTCCTTAATAATAATGTCAGGCCATGTACACATGATCACTTTATTGCGCGGTAAAGCTCCTTACCGTGCCTTAAAGCTACTAGCATACACACGATCATTTTCCCTGTTGCGCGGCAACACCCTCTTTGCCGCGCAAAAGTTAAACCACTCAAATCGAGAGTGGTTAGCATTACTGCGGAACAGTTGTTCCGCAGTAATGCTCATGTGTACCCATTTTGTGCATTAGACAGCCGGAAATGCCAGTCGAGGCCACTCTGGAACACTGGAGCTGTCAAATATGTCATTTTCACTACTCTAGCTGAGCAGTGAAATTGACTGTTATGGGAACTGCCAGGTTCAGCAGCTCCCCTGGACTGAGCTAGGGGACTGGCCCAACCGGCTGCCCACCCCGGTTCAGGCCAGCCCCCTAGCACAGCTCCAGTGCTTCGGATGGCGGTAGGGGCAAGCGCTGCAACGCGCCACCCGAAGACCTGCAGCCCCCTAGCTCAGCCCCCGGGCTTTGGGTGGCGGCGGGAGCTGCGGTGCTTAAGCGCAGCAGCCCCTGCCACCACCAGAATCCCTGGATTGAGATAGAGGGCTGGCCCAAACAGGTGAGGATTCGAGGCAGCCCCCTAGCTCAGCCCCGGGGCTTTGGGTGGCGGCGAGAGCTGGGTGCTTAAGTGCCGCAGCTCCCTTCTCCACCCGAAGACCTGCAGCCCCCTACCTTAGCCCTGGGGCTTTGGGTGGAGGAGGGATCTGTGGGGCGTAAGTGCACAGCCCTCGCCACCACCTGAAGACCTGCAGCTGGACTAGGGGGCTGGCTGTGGGCAGTGCATGGTGGGACAGGTGCCCACCATGCACTGCTCTTGTATCGCAAAGGAGTGTTCACATGAGTGAACACTCCTTTGCGATATAACCAGCTCGTGTGTACACACCAAAGCACTATATTTATAGCGCTTTCCTTGTCCCGCAATAGCTTATTGCGGGACAAGTTTGTCGTGTGTATATAGCCTCAGAGTTGTTTCTGAGGCTCTGGCTAGCATTGCACTCTGCATGGCTGATGTTATGGTGTAAGTAATTAAAATATTGAGGTTTTTACTAAGGTTTGGACACATTCTGGGTTTTTGAGTTCTACTATAACAGAGAAAGTAATTAATCATTAGAACAACTTACTTAGGGATGTGGTGGATTCTCCATAACTTAAAATAATCTTTAAATCAAATTTGAATGTCTGTCTAAAAGAAACGCTTCAGCTCAACCAGAAGTTAGGGGTTTGATGCTAGAATCATTGGGCAAAACTCTATGGCTATGTCTATACTGGCAATTTAAGTCAATTTAAGGAAGCTTAAGTAGACTTAAATTAAGCCACGTCCACACCTGGTTTTCATTAAGCTGATTTATCAGTTCCTTAAGTCGACTTAATTACTACCACTTTTTAGGTCAACTTAACAATTAAGTTGATTTGTTAAGTCGACCTAAAGATGGTGTGGCTGCCCTAGGTCGACTTATTCTATAAGTCAACCTAGGACATGGTCCCGGGGAGAAGGAAGCCAGGCTCCTTTGTCCTCGGGTCCGACAGGTTCCAACGAGAAGAGAGCTGCGGCTCCTTTCTCCCGGGACCCCCATGAGTCCCAGCAAGGGAGCTGAAGCGCCCTTCTCCCAGGGACCTGAGTGCATACCAGCCAGAAGGGAGCCCCGCGAGGGTCCCTGTCAGCTAGAGTGTTGGTCAGCTGGAGCGCAGACAATTGCCGGCCCCGGTGCTCCAGCTGACAGGGGTAACACCGGGGATCACCTGTCAGTTGGAGCTCTGGCAGCTTCCTTCTTGCCCGGACACATAGGGGTCCGGGGAGAAGTGAGTGGGGCTCCCCAGGACCTTCATGGGGGTCCCGACAAGAAGGGAGCCCCGGTTCCGACCCATGGCTGCCTTCTGCTGGGACGCACAGATCCCGGCGAGAAAGGAGCCATGGCTCTCTTCTCGCTGGGATCCTCAGGGGTCCTAGCAAGAAGGAAGCCTCTGCTCTCTTCTTAGAGGGCCCACAGCTTCCTGGCGAAGGGACCTGCGGGTCCCTTCTCAGCAGGGAGCCACCTCTGCCGCGTCTAAACTTGAAAAGTTAAGTCAACTTAAGAGAGTCGACTTAACTTTTCAAGTGTAGACACAGCCTATGATCCGTATTATGCAGAAGATCAGACTAGATGATTATAATGCTTCTGCCCTGAAAGTTTATGGATTAGTTCCTCACCTGGTATATATCAGCACTGCTCCATCACAATCTGTGAAGCTATACTAGTTTTTTACAAGTGATAATTTTTCTGTATGAATCTGAGGTGCCATTATCTTTGTAGTTAATTTTCTGACTATAGCCACACTTTAAAGGAATTGTTCCTGTTTCATGAATGAATGTGTTTTAGGAGAAAAAGTAATTACTTAAATGTCAATGATGAGTGGAACTTTTCTGCTAAGACTGAATAGCTCCCCACCCGCCCTCCTCCCCCCCCCCCCAAAAAGGAAAAAGAAGGAAAGAATCTAACCAAATAGTCTATTTACATTCTCTCCACTCGCTTTTGCCTCTCGTGAATATCCTAAGAAAAGAACTTAAATCCACCCCGGTAACATGAATGCAACATCTACTTTAGCCTAATGAACAAGAGTTCTTATATTTGCCTTCAAAAGTGACTAGTCTTTGAAAATCTATCATCCTACAGAGACTGGAACTAAAGGAGACAGAGCTACTTTATCAGCATGGAGTTCTCAGATAAAGGTTCAGGGCAACAAAGCCTATTGCTAGCTACTGAAAAACACCAGACCCTAGCAGTTTCTAATTCAAGTTATCTGATTTTATTTTTCTTTCTTTTTTTTTGTTTTTGTTTTTAATAATGACAATGTATTTAAAGCTGTTTTTTGTAGACTAAACTTTCAAAATGGTAGAGAGGTTGAAAAAATGGTTAGAGATTATACTTGACTATCTGTATTTTATTATTGTTTAAATATTCTTAGATTTATTATTGTTTAAAGGGATTTAGCTTCATTCAAACCTGCAAATGTCATATTCTTAGGTGTTCAGCTGACACTGAAAACATTGGGATAAGCTTATTTTTGGTAACAGACCAATAAGATTTTAAATACAAAGAAAACCCAATTAAATTCCTACAAATATTGTCTGGTTCCTTTTCCAGCATTATATATTGGTTTTCTTAGCCATTAGTTTAATAATATTTTCTTAGTATTTTGCTATTTGTTAAGTAAATTCTTGTTGTCTGTAAATCATTTACATCACCATGCCCTACAATATTTTAATGGAGATCATTAATCATAAGAGGTTCAGGATGTTTTAGGAGCTTTCATTCACAAAAATGTATTTAAATGCTTAATACAGAGGACTGGAATCTTAGCTAGTGCATGTGGGCATGGCTCTGACTTCAGTGGAATATCTCGAACTGAAAGCAGTTTTGGATTTGGCCCTCAAGTGTTTCCAGGATTAGATGTTTCAGCATAAAACACACTGATTAATTTTTTGGGGTGAAATGTCATCTTTCCAAGTAACTAGTAATGCCATCACCATTTAGGGGATCAAGTGTTTGGCAATATTTGTTTGGGTGATATTTGTTTTCCCTTGTCTCATGAATTGGAACTCTAGTTCTATTTTCTACATGTTATAGTGACAGTGGTGGACTGATGGGGGAGTGGGGTGGAACAATAACATCTGGTGCTGGCAAGGGTGGTGGGGGATTTGCTGGCCAGGCCTTTCACAACAGGGGGCCGGGGGTGTGTGCAGGAGGATCTGAGGGGAAATTGGATAGAATGAAGGGGCAGGTGGAGGCAGAGAGCTATGGGTGACCAGGAAGAATTCCCTCCCCCACTACCTCATGGGTGAGACATGAGGCCACCCCGCTCAGTAGTACTCTGGAGCAGGAGCAGGAGAGGTGCGCACCGACCTGTGGGTAAGTGCAAGGGGAGGAGCCACCATCATGAGTGCCAGAAAGTTCCCAGAGTGCAGGAAGACTGAAGCAGCCTGTCCCCACCACAGGTACAGATCTCCCTTCCCCAGAGCAGCGGAGGGATGGTGCTGTCTGGTAGGAGCTAGGGGTCGCTCCTGCCCTGTGTGGTGTGCTTATGAGGCATGGGGAAGGGGGTGCAAATGCAAGCATTGGCCTCCAGGTGCCAGAGAGCCCCACTGCACTGGGCTAGAAAGGCTAAGCAGCTTTGCAAGTTGCATGGCCCAAGTATGATTTTTGAAGACCTATTAAAGTCAGTTACAAATTGTAAGGAGGGCTATTCCTTACAGGTGGACTAGAACTTTGATATGCAACTGTATTGTTGGTGATTACTTGATGTTGTTTACATATATCTTGTTAGAAGTTAATAATGTAGATAATTTGCTTTCCTGTCTATTACTGTTCTTCTATTGATTAAGAGGTCAAAATGGACTATTAATATTTAGATGAACCTTTGGTGTAACAACAACATTTGCCTTTATGTTACTCTTTGACATTTAAGTAAACTGCTCCTCCACAGCCCCCATGCTGGGGGGGCAGGACAGAAGCTGCCCAGAGTCTGGGCTCTATGCTCCCGCTCCACCCGCACGGGTGGAGTGAGCCGGGCCATCCCAGAGGCCATGATCTGTGCTTCCACACCTTCCAGCAGCATGAGCAGCACAGCAGAACTGCACATACACAGAACTGCAGGGCCCAGAACAGTCGCCCTCCTCCCTCCCCCCCATGATGACCCTGTTTGTATATGGACTATTTAATCTTCATTTCTCGGGACTGGATTTCTAACAAAGACGCTCTAAACAAGAATCCCAAGCTGCGTGACTAATTTCAGAGACTTTGTAATTTAAGAAATTTAAAACTTAGTTATCATCTCTACTTTGAACTTGATTTACAACTTCATTTTCATCTGTGGATGTACACTGAGCTTTTAACATTACTCTTTCCTTTTTCAATAAATATTAGTTTAGTTAATAAGCATGGGCTTTATGCGTGCATTTGTATAAGATCTGAACTATTCATTTACCTGTTTGAGATGGTTGGTAGAACTTTCTACTACAAATGACGGATAAAGATTTTCAGTAATCCCCATCACATTTGACTTGGCTGTCTGGGAGCTAGCCAAAGGGCTGGTTAGGCTCCCCTGGAGGACATCACACAATATTACATGCAATGATTGCTATTAGGCTAACAAATCTAGTACATATAAAATCTATTCCAGACAGCTTCAACAGTGTGAAACAATTTTAAGTTATTTTAAGTATCCTCTTAGATTCATTAAATTCTATGGAAACAGTGACTGTTTGATAAGAGAAAACATAGTAAGTATTTATGTAAATTGAATTGGAATGAAATGAACTTCCTGACTTGACAGATACAAAAAGGGAAGCTTCATAAAAGAAATACAGGTATAAACTTCTATATTTGAAACAGACATCATACTTCAGGCTAGTAAGACAGTAGGCCAAGAAGTGCAAAGGTGTAATGGTAGGTACTAAACTCAAGCTTTGAGAGTTAGACTGAGTAGGGGAGAAGTGCTTGCTCTGTTCCTTGCTAACCTGTAAATTCTCTTGATTGGACAAAAATATGGTTTATTTAATCATGATTCAGTTAAGAAGAGCATTTACATGATAGAAATAGTTAGAGTTAGTAGCTTATCCAGTCTCAGTACAAATCAGAATTTATGAAGTCAAGAATAGTAACAGTAAAGTCTGCTCTATTTTTCAAACTGTGATGAAAGTCTGATGCTCTTACCCATATTCAGTAGTATTTTACTCTGGCATTAATCCAGCAAACCACTTAAGACCACTTTTAGGTATAAGTACATGAGTAGTCCCTTGATCTCAATTAGACTGATTAAGTGCTTAAATTAAATCTGTGCTTAAGTGTTTGCTGTACTAGGTACTCTGTGCATGCAGAGTTCCAACAGGTACTACTGAACATGAGTAAGGGGATTAGAATCTATTTCTGTGGAAGCAGAAAGAGGTTATTTGCAATATCTGTCTTCTGATTTTCAAACTTCTCACCCAAAAAGCATTCCCTTGCAAGTTATTTTGAAACATGGCTTTTTTAAATACTGAACTAAAAGGAATAATTTATTTACAGTTTGAAAATATAATCTTTGTTTCTTTGGGTGTGTCTACACTTACAAATTAAGTTGACGTAAGCTTGTTTAAATTGACATCCACACTACATTTTCCTTAAGTTGCCTTAAGTAATTGCTTAAATTGACTTAAGGAAAATTAAAGTTGACTTTACTAAATCTAGTTTTATGTCGACTTTTCTGGCTAAATCGACTTTAAAAAGTTGACTTAGCCAGTGTGGACACAGAGTAGCCTTAAGTCGACTTTAAGTTGACTTAGGGGGCTTCAGGGCTTCCCCACTGCCCTCCCTGCCAGGCTGGCCCCCCACAGGGCAGGACAGAGCCCTGCCCACTCTGCTCCTATGGGCTGCCAGGGTCCCTGTCCCCCTCAGACCCCATTGTACCCAGGTACAATGGGGCAAAGGCTGAGCCCCCGGCAGTTGGCAAGGGGTGCCCCCCCTGCCACCGTGGACCTGTCTCAGGTCCACCTAGCCCCTACAAATCGACCTAGGTGTCCAGTGTGGATGCTCTAGGTCGATTTGGCAGGGTCGCCTCTAAATCGACTTAATTTTTGAGTGGGGACATACTAAGTTGACTTAAGTCGACTTTGTTAAGTCGACTTATCTAAGTCGACTTTAATTAACAAGTATAGACATAGCCTTTTTTAATTGTGTATTTTTTTAGGCCAGTTATTTTAATATGATATCTATAAATAAAAAATATTGCTTTGCCAACACTCAGAAATGTACCGAAAAAAAGCCGCCTTCCCTATTACATTTCATTATTTCATTTCTGAAAAATTATGCAAGCCTACTGTAAAATTTCCCACTGATTTTAGACAGTCCTTTACTGCTTGGGCAAAACTCCCATTGTGATCAAAATGGATATAATATTCCTCCACTTTTTAGGGATGCTGGGAGGCTTCATTAATTAGATCACCATTTTCAAAAAATAGGTGCTTTAAGCTAGTCTCTAAAATCCATATTTTGAAACGTATGTAAGCAACTTATTTTTCAGAAGTGCTGAACACTTTGTAAGCCCCACTGGTTTCAACAGCAACTACTGGGCACTCAGCTAAAGCTCTGCAGATATCTCTATCCGCTGATGTGGATATCCGCAGACCCATTGTTGTGGATTGGAACTCAGATGCAAATTCTATTTTTATCTTCTGAGGAAGCAGTATCTGCAGCTGTTGCTGGCATTGCAGCCTATCTTACTGGCTACTTCCGCCCACAGCTGTTCCTCCTCAGACTCTAAGGCTATGTCTACACTAGGAAAAGTTAAGTCAACTTTGTTAAGTTAACATAATAAACTTGATTTTAATTTGACTTAAAGTCGACCCTATTAAGTCGACTTAACAGAGTGGCTACCACTAAAGTCGACTTTATTAAGTCAACTTAACATTGGACATGGCTGGCCGCACTGGTATTAAGTCAACTTAATAAAGTTGACTTAAGGGCTACTCCCCATCCACAGTGGCCTTAACTCAACTTAAAGAATCAACTTAAGGCTTAAATCAACCTAAAGAGGGGTAGTTATTAAGTTGACTTAAGCTTTCATTAAGTCCACTTTAGGAATTCCAGAAGATAATGAAAGTCCAGTGTGGACGTGGAGTAATTTAGGTTGACTTAAGTGTCCTTAAGTCGACCTAAATTGCTAGTGTAGACATAGCCTAAGAGACCAACTGCAGTGGCACTCCACCAAACAGCTAATGACGGGCACCCCTACCACACTGCCAGTCACCAAATCAGATGAATGGCTACTGCCCAGGCAAAGAATGAGTAAAAGTTGTTCAGATCAGGGCTAGGGGGTTATGTCTACACTTGGCCAAATAAGTCGACTTAGCATGTCTACACTGTAAAATTATGTCAACTTAAAGGGGACCTTGCCAAATCGACTTAGGAGTCAAGTGTGGATGCTCTAAGTCAACTTCTAGGGGCTAGGTGGACCTGGGACTGGTCTATGGTGGCATGGGGGGCATCCCTTCCAAAGTGCCAGGGGGCTCAGAGTTTGCCCCATTGTACCCTGGTACAATGGGGGCTGAGCAAGACAGGGACAGTGGCAGGACATAGGAGCGGGGTGGGCAGGGCTGTGTCCTGCCCTGTGGGTGGGCATGCCAGGCTCTGGCTGTGCTAGCCACCCTGGCAGGGAGGGCAGTGGGGGAGCCCTGGGGCCCTTTAAATCAACTTAAAGTTGATTTAGGGCTCATCTGCATCTACACTGGCTAAATCGACTTAATATAGTCAATTTAGCCAGTAAAGTCAGGTTTAATCCAGGTTTAATAAAGTCGACTTTAAATTTCCTTAAGTCGACTTAAGCAGCCGCTTAAGTCTATTTAAGGAAATTGTAGTGTAGACGCAGATTAAATTAAGTCGATTTAAGCAGTCTTAAATCAACTTAATTTGTAAGTGTAGATGCACCCTGGGAGACTTTGAACTTCATCTGTAACTGCTAGCTGTTTGAGGTGGGAGGAGTTGAGGTGGGATCTGCAGCTATTTGGGGGTCCATCCAGGAAATAGTGAAGGTCAGTTGTTAAGGGGGCAGCTGCTGCTCTCTAAGGGTGTATCTATACTGGTAAGTTAGGTCAACATAAGGACATTCAAATCGACCTAAACAAAGCCGCTTCCACACTGGGCTTTTCTTAAGCTGACTTAAGCGTTTCCTTAAGTCAATTTAAGGAAAGCTTAAGTTGACTTAATAACTCCTGCTTTTAGGTCGATTTAAGCCTTAAATTGACCCCTTAAATTGATTTAAGGCCAGTGTAGATGGGGGATTAACGCTAAATCAACTTTATTAAGTCAACTTAAAGCCAATATAATGGATATCTCTGCTGTTAAGTCAACTTAACAGCATTGACTTAAAGTGTAGACAATTTGTTAAATCAACTTAACAAGGTGGACTTTAAGTCGACTTAACAAAATTGACTTAACTTTGTAAATGTAGACATAGGTTAACAGTCCAAGATCTGACAAAGGCAACCGCCCTAGAAATCATGGCAGTTGCATGAGGACCCTATAACTTTGTATAAAATTTATATTCAAAATAAAAACAATAGTGTGCACTCATTTATTAATCCCCTGTTTTCTTAGATTAGTTATGCTACGGTACACAGGCAGGCAGGCAGGCAGGCAGGCAGGCAACCAGACAAGTGCTCTGTTCCTATCCTAGGAGCAAGAGCTGCTGTGAGGTGTGGCTGCGGTACATATGCTGATACACATAAAACCTGGCATTAGCATCATGGATTGGATACATATTAATGCTGATCAGATTCAGATCGGATCTGGATCCACAGTTGTGTATCCATGCAGGGGTATACACTCAGCCCTTTTGAATAATAGGCACTTCTTTATGTACCTATATATGGACTTTGGAGGCTAACTTTAGGCACCCATTTATACAAATCATTGCCCTGATGTGTAAAACAGTTGAAGGAGAGGCCAAACAAGGATCATTATTATAGGGATCAAAGTCCTTTACAGTAAATAAACAACTAACACATATAACATCTGTGTAAAGCAGGAAACCTTGAACTAGGTTTTAAAGCTTCCCAAAGTGTCTGCTGCATTCATGATACGGGGCAAGTATTTCCATGTAACAGGTACCAAGGGGTAGATATTTCTCCACAACCCTGCTAGAAAAAGGAACACAGGTTCATGAAAGCATTGTCATTTTGTTCTGTTGTGTATATCAGTGCAACAGGGCCACACTCTCTGAACACCATAGAGAATTGTTTCATATGGAGTCCTAGCATATATCTGCAGAGGGTGTTTTGGAGAGAAGGCAGGGGCTGGTGGATCCATCAGCTATGTCCTATATAGGTTAAAATAAAATGTAATGGGAGAGACTTTTCATCACAGGAAGGGGAGGGGAATCTCTAAGCTTACTGGCGATGTCTACACTAGCAATTTAGGTCTACTAAAGCAGGCTTAAGTCGACTTAAATTACTCCCTGTCTACACCAGACTTTCATTAAGTTGATTTAAGAAATTCCTTAAGTCAACTTAATGAAAGCTTAAGTCGACTCAATAAGAATCACCCATTAGGTCAACTTAAGCCTTAAGTCAACTCCTTAAGTCAACTTAAGGATGGTGTGGATGTGAAGTAACCCTTAAGTCAACTTTATTAAGTAGACTTAAGGGTGGTGAGGTTGACTTAACAAAGTGGACTAAGTCGACTTAAAGTTAAGTTGACAAAGTTAAATTGACTTAGTCCACTTTGTTAAGTCAATTTAATAATGTCGCCTTTAAGTCGACTTAAATTCTACCTTATTAAGTCAACTTAACAAAGTCAACCTAACTTTTTCTAGTATAGACATAACCACTATTAGCAGAGGAGCATCTGTGTTTCTGCTCCATCTCTCCTGCCCTTCCCCCCCCCCCCCAAGCTATGTCTACACTGGCAAATTAAGTCGATTTAAGAAAGCTTAAGTCGACAAATTAGTCTGCGTCCACACTGGGCTTTCATTAAGCTTAAGTTGACTTAATAACTACCACTCATTAGGTCGACTTAAGTCTCCTTAGGTCAACTTAACCCTTCCTTAGGTTGACCTAAACCCAGTGTGGAGGCATAAGTCCACTTTGTTAAGTTGACCTAAGGGAAGTTAGGTCGACTTAACAAAGTGGACTAAGTTGATTTAAAGAGTTGCCATTTTGTTAAGTCGACTTAAAGTCCACCTTATTCAGTCAACTTAAAGTTGACCTAACTTTTCCTAATGTAGACATAGCCACGGAGACTTATTTTATCCCCTGAGAGGGAAAATACTGGCCACAGGGATTACTGTAGCTCCAGGACAGCTCTGCTTCTTCTCTAAAACCTGAAAGGGAGGATGATTCCTCTCTTTCCCTTCCCCCAAGCTCCAGTGGATAGCCCAGTTATCAATGGAATGGGAGAAAGAAAGGTGTTTAGATGCTTTGGTGGTTCTGGGGTGGAGGTGAAGAGGGCATATAATTAGCTAAACCTGTTCTAAATATGCAAAAGGACAGTCCTCAGAGTAACACAGGAAACTGTAGTATATAGGAATAAGAGAGTATCATCTTCAATAATTTTTGAGCCCCTAGTGGAGCTCACTGTGTTCCATGTTACAGAAGTTATCAGGAATCAGTCAAAGCTCCCTAATGCATGTAATACAACTTGGCATGTGATGCATATCAACTATGGTAATCTGTGCCTGTGTGGTTTCTTCATTGTTTTTGTTGTGTAAAGGGCAAAAGTGGCATGACAAGTGTCATCAACTACAGCAGGACAAAAATTCTTTTAAAAAATGGCTGTGTCTTGAGAGAAATGTGTTGCCTTTATCGCTTAAAAGATGTGTGAAGAAAAACCAAAACAAAAGATGCAGTGTTAGAATACCTCAGAAAAACAGATTTAAAGGAATTTAAGGAGAGCATTAATAATTAGAAATCTTCCTTTTACAGAATCACCTTTTTACAAACATTGGCTCTCCCTTATACAGTGAGGGTGACATTATTCAGAGCACCCATCATGATCCAATATGGGGCAGTCAGCTTGTCTATGTAGATAATATAGCAAAAACTATTTTTCTTCACCACTCCATCCTTTTATAAGAGCTACCTACCCCACATCGTCTGGTCTATCTCAGTGGATCCCACTTAACTCTTTTCCATTTCTTCCTGCAGCTTTTAGCTCATGCTATCCAGTCATCCATTCTGATTTCAATAAGGAGACAATGGGAGTTTCATGTCCTTTCGCACAGATAGCTGAGACTGCTTTGATCTACTGCTCTACACTAGCATGCTGCCTGCCAGCTCCTGCTTCAAACATTAAACAACCAGAAATATTCTAAAAGAGGGATTTTGTTAGAAATAAAAAGCCTCCTGTGAGAGTTTTATGCAGAAGGATTCCTGTATCCTTTAAAATTGGGGTTGTCTGAGAAAGAGTGACAGAAGATTGATTACTAGGCTATTTTAAAAGTTTAGCTTAAAAAGCTATTCCTTTTATATTCACTTGCTTATCCAATTCGACAGAGTTCCATCTCTATCCCTTTTTCATTTCTTGCTTTTTAGATTGCAGTAGCTGAAAATATTGTGGGGTTTTTGATTCAATGATGACTACTTTCTAAAGTAAGCAGAGGTTTATTGTTCTGTTCATATGTAATCTGTGTCTGAGACATTCAAAGCTGCTTCAACCTTTTTCTTGTTTGTTGTCTGAAATCCTACAGTGATATACAGGTAAATAAAATGTCTCTTCTACTTCAACACAAATGAAGGTTTCATAGATTGGCTTATCAGCCCTTCAAAAATATGATCATATAGAGATAACAATAATACTTAATAATTACATTAAAAAAACCACCCTAGAAGAAAAGAATGCTAAGGTGAAGATAAACATTCAAAAGTTATGAAATACAGAATGAAGGTTGCCTCTGACACCTTAACATGAACCCTTCTGCAAATGCATCATCATTATATGGATTTCATTCTGTCTTCCATCCTTCCACCTTCATCTTTTTTAAGGCATTTAGGTGCCTTGAGATGCAGATAGGTGTACAGAAGGATTTTCAAAAGGTCTTAGATTAGATATTACTAGCACAGTAATTACTCATGTTTATCATCAAATTGTATATCAAGATTATGCCATCTGGCTGTCTAAATTAATGCTGGTCTCCTTTTCTGTGTGCTGGGATTGTGATCTCAGTTGGAATTTGCTCCTCCTCTCTTCATTCATTTTTTCTGTCCTCTTGACTTCTTTAGTTCAGTGAGGACCTCAGGTATCTAACAAAATATGAGCAGAAGCTTTAAGGGAGCTTTCCTGCTCCTGTTCATATTAACAGCAAACTTCAGCAGGAATGGGACTGGATCATTAAGCTCTATAAGTGGTGTGGGCTGTCGCCCCATCTCTTGTGGGCCAGAGGGATGCCAAACCACTTCATTGTTATCATGACCTAGTGCAAGGGAAATTAACAAACCAGATATCAGCATCTCAACCAGTTCAGTGGAGTGGAAGCCCCAAATAGTATATTGGCTCTTGGCTTTCAGGTAGGGGCAGAGCAAACATCAGTTTATAGAGGGCTGAGCCCTAATGCAGTCTAAGGTCTCAGGTAGGAGTACCTGGGGTGGATATGTATGAGGTGAGGAGACATGGGAAAAGCCAATTCCAATCCCTTCCCAGCCCAGAGCCCTAACAGTTGACGAGCGTTCCACCACTGGGACAGTGGAAAATCAAAGCACTAATGATGCCCCTGACAGCACCGCAGGGAAATTGGAGTCAGCTGCCCTGGGCTTTCTTTCTCCCCTTCCCTTGGAGTATACCTTTTTACATAGTTCCAAAGGGGTAGCCATGTTAGTCTATTGCAGAAAAACAGAGTCCTGTGTTAAAAGTGTCACAGGACTCTGTTTCTTTTTACATAGGATGCTTTTGGTCTCCCCAGAGTAGGTGGACACTGGCAATCCTGCTGCTTACCCTTAAGCTACAGGCTCCTCAAAAGGTAGGGTACTTCTATGTTCAGTAGCAGAGTCAGCAGCCTGGAGCAAGCAGGATGCATCCATCTCCTTCACTGTGTCAGGCCCAACTGAGCTGCAGCCCCTGCCTTTTATACTTCCTGCCCTTCCTGTCCATTTCAGGTGGCAGGAGTCAGGTTGATCTGGGCATAGAGGGTGCTTCCTCCCCTTCTGGCTTGGAGGGAGTCCACACTGCCTCACAACAAGCTCTAATGGGTTTATTAGTTAAAATGACATCATACACAGAAACCCTGTAGATTCTAGAACTGGCTAATCTTAAATCTACATAGTGAAACCTAGGGATGAGGAAAGAATGAGTAAGTGGCTTTCAGAACATGATCTTGAATATTTGAATGATATTACATCATGAAAGAATACTGCTGAACAATTTAGTAGGCAAATTCTGCCTTTTTTCACATACAAGCAAATTGAATTTTTTTCCCCCATGGTTGTTTATTAAAGGGACAACTCTGGCCCAACTTCAGTCAATAACAAAATTTGCACTGACTTCAACATTCTCCAACTATTGTATACAAACCCTTCTTGGTTCATGGTGATTATTGTGAATATTTAAAAATCAAGCTGTGCTGGCTGGTTTTGATGGGGTACATGGATCACATGATGTACTTCTATTCTCTGATTAGCTGAGTGTTGATGACAAATATAATGGGTCCCAGAACTTATTAGGTGATGACTTTCAGGGGAGAGGTAGGAGTAATAGGTCAGTGTGTTCAAATGAAGACTCTGAATTTATTGTCTATCTGAACTTCCTTTTCTTCATCTGTGTTGTTGCATAATATATTGCACTTCAGATCCAGGATCAGTTTCAAATTTATGGTGTAAAAATGAACATTTCATGCAGTTCTGCTCTTTAGCTCTGGTGTAAGAGACTTGGGACCAAACTATGATTTACAATAAGATGAAGCTTCAGAACCAAACTGTTATTTATGTTTGAAGCTATTCCTGGGAAGTATAAACTTATAGTCCTCTTTCAAGAACAGGGAGTGGGTTTCTGATTGCTGTTTTACTTTGTAACTGCTAGAATTTCTCTCTTTGTTTTACATGTTTAGCGAGCTGGGAAATGTATGAAACAAAGCATTGTGGCAGATGTGGTTAGACTCACCTAAAGAAATAAACCCACTAAATCAACAAGAAAAGGCTCACAGCCTTTCAGGGCTTGTTTGTCTGAGAGCTTAAGAGGGAAATACTTCAACATAGCTCTTGTCATTGCCCTTAAGCTGGATCTTAGCTGGCAGAAGAGCATACCCTGCACAGGGAAGCAGTCCCCTTTGCCAATTTTATGACTTGAATTCTACAGGAAATTGCTGTTTAATTACTGTTAAGTAATATTTTTATTTGGTTGTTATTAGCTCCAAATGGAATTTTAAAAGTGTGGTTATAGCCATGTTCTCAGGTCCTTTCCAAAGGAGAACGAGAGATTTTTGAGGCAGAAGGAAAAAGATGTATGATGTATTTTTAAAAGGGCACATTTACTTATTCTAGGTATTAACATAAATCAGTGTTAATTTCATGAAGACCCTCAAAGCCTCTGGGCAGCTTACTCAAGTGGGTCATACTACAAAGAGACCAAAACTGGACTCACACTCTTTACATTTGTAGAATGCATTCAATCATCTCTCAAGTTCTCAAGAAATGAAAAGTAGATTCCTCCTAGCAGAAGTAGATTCCTCCTAACAGTAGGCCATTGCTTAGTAAATTATCCTCTTTTCAAATTATTTTATTAGCAACCAAATATAAACATCTCCTATAATCCCCTGAGTAACAAAAAGAGCTTTGCCGGATTCCAGCCTCCTAGTGCTATGCAGATACTATTTTCTAGACCATGGGAGGTACAAAAACCATGAGTTCTCATTTCAGGATCCCAGGGTGTCAAAGAGAGAAAGGAGTAAGGAACTAATCTCTGTGGTAGAAAAGTCCAACAGGGAAAACCCTAAGAACAGTCAAGTGTGAAAGGAAAGCATAATTTGAGGATTTTTTGTTGCTCTTTGAGTTACCAGTAAACAGAGTATGTATATTTTAGCTCCTGTAAAGAACTGACACAAAAACCAGAACGACAATCAGAGATATGATGAAATTTTGACAAACAATACAAATGTGGCCTTCTTAAATAAGATACTCAGATATATCATATTTCACAAGACACACATTCCTCCAAAAGTGGCTAATACTTCCCCTTAGAACTTCAGAGCGTGGCTAATACAATTTAGAACAATTTAATATGAAAAGAAAAGTCTTTTTAATGAAAAACAAAACATATGTTAAATGTTAGTAATGGTGTCCCATCATCTCACAATAGCCTTTTTCATAGTATCGTGTTTGCTTTGTACATGACATTAGTGAAAACATAATACATTCATGAGACTGTAATTACACTCATCAGATTGCTACAAGGTTTTTTTCTAAAAAGAGTCTTGTTTATTATTTACTTAATAGAGGCCTCCAAGCAGATTATTTTAATATTTTAGTCTGTTTTTATGTAGGCTATAATGGCTTGTATGCTGTCATAGATCTTTCCCTTTTTCCTTTAATGTACTTCCCCTCCCCACCCCAAATTTCCTGCTGATGAATTTTGCTCTTAGCCCACTGTCTTACTTCTTTTTCTCCAGTCGTTCACACACAAGCCAGTGCAAATTTACAAATTTGTTCTGCAAACAAAAGTTGTCATGACAAAGCTTGATGTTTTGTTTTGGGGTTTTTGTTTGTTTTATATATACCTGAGGAAAACTCATAGGGCCTGATTCAGGCCCAGGATATTTTAAGGATAAAATCAAGTTAAATACAAGGAAGCAAACCAAAAGAGTCCTTTACTTGTTTGATAAGAACACATTAATTAAAAAGAAGTTTAAAAAATATTCTAATGGACTCTGAGCCATATATGCTGGTTGTTTGTATTTTACATTTCTCCCATCTTGGGCAATGAAAACAGACTAGCTGGTTTCACTTCATATATAATCAGTTTCTTGACTTTTTCATTTTCTGGCATCTGTGTTTGGATTATAAAATGTAATAAGGTAATGTTTGTGTATATAAAACAAAACTATTTCTATAGAATTTTTTTTAAAAATAAATGTTTACATCTTTTCTGTTTGCCTCAGATTCTGTTAAAATTAATTCTTATAAAACCCAAGTTTGATCTAACATTATTTTAGGACAGTGGTTCCCAACCTTTTTGGCTCAAGGGCCACGGATACCATTGTTCCAACCCTGAAAGGCCAGCAGTCACTAAACCTCTTATTGCTTTTATTGATCTCTCCAGTTTGTGCACATCTTTGTTAAAGTGTGGTTCCCAAAATTGGACATAATACTCTGGCTGAGACCTCATTGGTCTTGAGTATAGCAGGACAATTGCTTCCTATCTGTCTTATATACATATAATATTCCTGGGAATACATCCTAGGAAGACATATGCCTTTTTCACAACAGCATGACACTGTTTCCTCATATTCAATTTGTGATACACTATAATTCCCAGATCCTACTGCCTAGCCACTTAGTCCCCATTTTGTAGCTGTCCATTGGATTTTTTCCCTTCCTCACTATAGTATTTTGCACTTGTCTTTATTTAATTTTATGGTAAAGATATTAGAGAAGTTCTCAAATGTACCAAGATCATTTTAAATTTTAATCCTGGCACCCCACTTAATATCTCATCCCAGTTTGACAGCAAACTGTTGATAATGACTCTTTCAATATGGTCTTGTGCATTCACCTTATATTAATTTCATCAGGTACGTCTACACTGGAGGCTCTCCTAAATTGATACTGGCAGATGCTAAATCAACAGAGAAGTGGTACATTGTGGGTAGCTGTCCCACATTGCACTGGGGCCTGGAGGCCAATTAGGTCGACTTAAGGGCACTCTCCATCCACACTGGCTTAAGTCGACTTAATAAGAGGTGGTGTTGTTAAGTCGACCTAAGGAAGTGTTTAAGTCAACTTAAAAAGGGCCCAGTGTGGACACAGTGGTCTGTAGGTTGATGTAACTGTCCTTAAATCGACCTAAAGCTACAGTGTGGACATACCTATCTACATTGTGTTTCCACAGTTTATGAGAATATCACATGGGACCGTGTTGAAAGCTTTATTAATATCTAGATATCACATCTAGTGCTTCCCCCATCCAATGGTCTAGTAACCTTGTCAAAGAAGGCTGTTAGATTAGTTAGGCATTATTTTCTCTTGTCAAATCCACCTTGGCTATCACTCATAACTTTATTATCCTCTAGATTTGAACAAATTGATTGTTTAATAATTTGTTTTAGTATCTTTCCAAACTTTCTGGATTCAGTTGAGGTCCAAAGAGGTAGCCATGTTATTCTATAGAAGAAAAACAACAGAGTCCTGTGGCACTTTTAAAGACTAACAGATTTATTTATTGCATGAGCTTTCGTGGGAGAAAATCCCACTTTGTCAGATGCTTTGAAGATGAGAAACTTACAGAATGGGAAGAAATAAAATGCAGGGGAGTGTATGACATAGGATCAGGTCAGGCTGCAACAGCAAATCCAAATAGGTGTTAGGATTCAAACACTGGGGAAGTTGAGCCCACATCACCTGTTGTAATGAGAGAAAAATCCATAGTCCCTGTTTAACTCCAAGGCAACTGAGTCAAATTTGCATATAAATTGGAGTTCCGCAGTTTCTCTTTGAAGCTGTGATTTGTTATTCATCTATTTCAACACAGCTATTAGCAAGTTGTCAATGGAGTGAGCAGAGAGGTTGAAGTGTTCCCTATTGTTTTTTTAGTGTTGTGAATTCTGATGTCAGATTTGTGTCCCTTTATTCTTTTGTGCAGAGACTGTCCTGTTTGTCCAATATATAAGGCAGAGAGGCATTTCCGGCACCTGATGACATACATCACATTGGTGGATGAGCAGGTGAATGAGCCCTTGATGGAGTAGGTGGCTTGATTTGGTCCTGTGATGAGGAACATATCCCTGCAACAGACCACGCTGCCAACTTTGCCCTCATATCTACACTGAAAACACTTTGTATGTGGATGTGATAGGATGTGGTAGGAATGGTAAAATAAAGACACGCGTAAGGCAAGATTTCCTTCAGATTTTGTATTTTTTTAGGAGTGCCAGGGTGCTTGGAGGGGCTTGGGTTAGTTAAGCTCCACTAGTTTACCAGTGAAATTTCTGTGTTTAGAGGATTTTTTCACGTTAGAACCAGATGTAGACAACAGAACTACCCACAGAATGTTTGGAGCCTATTTAGAGACGAGTATTGTGCAGTACATTTTTTGTAATTTATGAATGAACTTGATTGATATTGGTTATTTTGTCTTTTGAGTATATTTTATAACAAATTAAATTGTGGTCAAGCAGGTGACTATTCAATTCATCAACTCTACTACTGGTTGAAAGAGATCCTCCTTTATCTGAAATAGTAACTTTGAAACTTTGAAATATGTTCTATCTCTGATGTGACAGTAAAGTTGAAGAGAGAAGGGAGTGTGCCATTATACCAACATAAAGTGTCCACAGTGTTTTAGTATCTACTCCAGAACAGCTGGGACATTCTTAAATTAATACTACAGGACTAGTGTTAATAAATGCTACATTACTAGTAATAGTAACATATAGCACCAAAAGGAAATTTTCCATAAATGAATCTCAGAGTGGTTTCTCACTGTTAATTAATTGAGCTTCACAAGTCCCTGTGAAGTAGGTGCTATGGATATTTTTTAAATGGATTGCGGGAAACTGAAATACAGAAATAAATGATTTGTGCAAGGTCTCAAAGAAAGTTTGCAGAACTGATAAGAACACCACCTTTCTATTGGCTTCTAATCTTGTGCTTCAGCAACAAGAATCTATTTAGAACTAACAATTACAACCAATTATACTGCATGCAGGTGCATAAATTATTATTCATACTACAGTCTCTCCGAGAGGCCCCAATCAAGGACCAGTGTGGTAAGAAATATGCAAGCATTGAAAGGGGCTATTTAGCAGTCTTCATCAGCAATCAAAGAGAGAACATAAGAAAGTGATAAACAGGCATGGCCCATGGCATGACCTTTTGGAGAGTCTGAAAAAATATAGTAAAATGGTCTGAAAAGCCTTAACTACAAGTTGTTTCAGATGTCTGAATATGATAGATGCTATGGTAACAGGTTTTGGATGAGATTCTTAAGAACTGTTGTATATCAACTCAGCAAATGAACATGTTGTGGTTCTAGTATGCTGTCTTCCCCTCACCTTTTCCAATGACCTGCCTGCAATAAGGAAATTTGCTGTTGCTGAAAGTGTCAGTGCAAGAGATTATATAAATAGGAGATGGTCTGATTGTGGCGTAAATGCCTCCCGACATCCAAAGACTGAACTCATCATGTACTGAAGGAAGGTGCAGAGCAGAAGGCTCCTCCAGAGTGGAACCTTGACTGACCTCCAAAATTCATGTTGAGCTTGTAACACCAGTTGGTGAGCTATATAGCTTTACTGCTGTATTTCTTTATCATTTATTTAATCCATGCTTAGCAATTGTACAAGAAAAGATTAATAATGTATAGTCTCTAAATCAAACAGATGTGCAGTACTCCTACCCTCTCTCTCTATTTCAAAACTTATTAATTCTTATCTGAACCTTATAAACCTAAACTAGCTCTCAGGGATGAGGAACTGACAGTTGTCCTCAAGGAAAACCAGCCAAGGCTTTATTCAGTGAGCCTTCTGAATTGGGAATCTGATGGTGCATTCAATGAGCACCCAGAGAAGCAAATTTGAATTGTAAGTGATTAGCCCTGAGGGAAAGGGAATCTATCCTGCTGATAGAACTCAGGGTAGCGGCATATAACAAAAAAACCTCTGTCCCTAGGAGATAGCAGCCTTAGTAATAGCCCTCTATTCCATACATAGGTATTTGAGAATGAAGGAGCAATCAGACCCTTATGTAATTGAACTTTGCAAATATTTACAATTTTTCCTCTCTAAATTCTTGTACAATAATATATGTCTAGTGGGGCAAGGGCAGGTAAGAGTCATAGTGTAACAAGGGCCCTAAGATAAAATTAAGCAAATATTTTGCAACAGATTGTGTGTTCACATAAATTAATGTGTTCCTTAATTAATGACTCAGCCACAAAATCTCTATTTTATTCATTATTTGTAATTATTCACAGATTCTTCCAATAAATATGTTTTGGTCTACAGAGCATTTAAATTGTGAGTATTAAACTGAATACATCCATAAAAATATGCCCTATCAATAACTTCATTCATTCAATTAGTTGACACAGCATGATTTTCAATCTGTATATTTGAAAATTCTCTAGATAACGGCTAATTGTGTTGGTCATAGATTCAGGACAATAATAAAACCATATGTAAATCATCAATACAGCACAGTATTACAAATTTTAGAGTCCAATATGCGATTTGAAATGTTCTTTGAATGCATATTGGAACATTTAAGCCAAAAATGTTTTTTTCCCTATGCACATTCATGCTACTGAAGTTCAAATTCCTAAATGTTTGTGTGGGGAAAAAAACTACAAAAGAGTTGAGACTGTGAATGAAGCAAAATTTGCTTCTGAATTTAAATGAGTATTTGCAAAACTGTTTCCATATTGTTAACTGTCTTTTATAATCTGATGTAATTAGGAGTTTCTCTATTCATGCATGAGTAATCTGGTCTAATCTAAGTTTTATGGAGTTTGGACAGAGGCCTGCATACTGTGTATTCTGTACAAACTAATATAGTACATTAAAGCATTCAACAACTTTGTTTGTATATGGAGATTATGTTAATATTTAGCTAAAAGATTAATATATACAGAGGAAAGATGATGGATCAGCCAAAAAAAAAAATCTCACTGGATTTTCTTTTATGTTTCTTTTTATAGAACAAAGTAAGATGTAAAATTTTCTAGACCCTATGGCTTTGGCCATTTTTAGGAAACAAGAGATGAATCAGAAAGCACTCAGTTGAATTTTCCTTCCATCTGTATCAGAGGAGGAAGCATTCATTTCTAAATTGAGAAGGTCAGTGTGCTATTTTGGCAATTTGTCATGCTAGAAATTGTTTTCCATTTTTGCTTTCTTGGCGCAGTACTCAGTGTGTATGTGTGTATTCCCCTTTATAGCCCTTTGATGAATCTTTTGGAACTTCAGCGTTTTTCCTCTCAAACATCCATTAAAGGTCAAACACTGCCCTTTTTACCATGGCCTTACAAGGACCCAGAAGCAGAGCCAATATGTGAAAAGGGGAGAGGGGAAGAGGATTGGGATCCAATATTGGATGTCAAAACTATCACAAGATAGTTGTATCTGAACATATGTAAATAGTTATTTTAAAAGGCAAGCTGCCAGTAGATGGTGCTGAAGAATAGGTAGCATAGATCCTTGATTTTGAGGGACCAACAGAATTTATTGCACATTGCAGCTAGTTTCCTCAGGCTTGTAATAAATACAACTGGCATTTAATAGAGACAAATTATTTCCCAGTAATTAAGTGGACTTTAGGTGTAAGATGGAGGCAATTAGGAGGAGGAAAGGGGCTAGAATCATAACACTGATTCAAAAAAACATTTTCTTTAGTGGAACTGGCTTATTGGATTTATGGGACAATTGTAGGCCCCTAAGCTGCTCTGTAGGCTGTGTTTCCAAATAACATTATACATCCATGATGCATCATACTCATGGACTTTCATAATGCATCATAGTGATTCTGCAAGAAGGAAACAGACATAAAAGAGGCAACCTGTGAGCCTGGACCATAGAATAAAATAGGGGAATGAGGCACTGAAATTGCAACTAGCACAATTGTGGCATTTCTAAATGAAAATATTCAGTTTTAAATTTAACATTTTCAGCAATATTTTTGTGTTTTTATCAAAATCTTTTTCCTTTCAATTTTTCTCCAAAATATCTTCTCTTTGTGTGAAAAAAATAAAACATTTTCTAAATAATTCAGTATATTTGCACCTTTATTTCTGGGTTTAGAGACTGATGAAGCCTTATATTACAAAAAAATGGATGAATGAATGTTGTCAGTGTATAGTTCCACAAACTGTAACACAGTAATGTATCATCACAGATGCAGATCAAATAAAATGATCAAATCTAAGTAATGAGCTGCACATTTTTCTAATCAAATTTTCTGTCCTCTACTGAGACTGCTCTTTATGTTTAAAAAAAACACCCTCGGAATCCAGGTCAACATACCAGAATCTAGGTGGTGTGTGAAAGGAGGAATGCATTAAAGAATTGTCAAATTATGTATTTAAAAAATTAACATGAATTTAGCTCTTTCTTCTGTTTGCATATTTTTCATGGACTGGCTACTTACTGTGAAAGTATGTGGTATGTCCACAGTTTGCGTTGGAGGTTGGAATTCTGCCTTGAGGAGACATATCTGCACTAACTCTCGTTGCTCTGTCATGCAACAAAGAGAGTGCAGCTGCAGCAATATGAGTCACAGTAGGGTCTGACTGCCCTGAGTATAGGCATGTCTGCCCTTCTCACCACACACGTTGCCATGGTATCCTCAACTGCAGTGCTTCACAACCTTTTGCAGGTCACGACACACTTGGTGGCATGTTGAGACCCTACAGGACACACCAAGCCATCCCTCCCAGGTCAAATCCAGCCATTTACTCACCTTGCCACAACACACTTACCACTTTGTCCCGACACAGTGGTGGAGAACCACTGCTCTATTGAAAGTGTACTAGCTTGATCAGAACTAGTAGAAGCAAGACTTCTTAAACTAGAAATTACACCTCCAGCTTCAAGCTGTCCAAACAGCTTGTTGGAGTCCACTGCTAAGACATTTTCCAGGGACACCAAACTCTAAACATCTATATAACTGAGAGGTGGTCCTCTACCTCTCCAGTCCAGTAACATCCCTTAAAACTGCAGGGGTCTGGAAGATACAGGACTGTCATTCTATCCTGTTCTTATACACCATAATAGTCAACATTTATAGTAACATATATTTTCTATCTTTGGAGTGATACACTAGCTTTACTTCAAAGCACTCTAACAATGATGAATATCCACAAGACAACATGCTTATTCCTGAAAGACACAGCAGGATTTCTCAAAAGTGAAGGGTTGGCCTGCTTTCATTGTAGTCCATGGAAATCCTTTCCCTGATTATAATATATTGCAAAGACAGAGAAAGATATCACAACATAGCCAAAAGGAAATACATTTCCTTTGGCTTGATTAACTCACTGTCCAAAGCCTATAGGTAAATATGTTACATTCCTGGCAATGTTTAAACAGCAACTGCTGAGTGATACAGAATTTAAAATATTTTTGGCTTAGTGCAAAAGTACTCAATCAACAGAGTGGGATGATTTACCTGTCCACTAAATTCTTTCTGTACTTTGTAACTTAAACAATGCAGAATTCCCCCAATGCAGCAAAAATCTCTGGCTGGCATAAAGTAGATTTAAGCTGAGTAGAGCAGAATGAGGGCATGTCTACAATGCAATTAGACACTCATGGCTGATCAATGCCAACTGATTCAGGATCAAGGGACTTGGCTTAAAGGGATGTTTATTTGTAGTGTAGACATTTGGGATCTAGCTGCAGTCTGAGCTCTGGTACCCTTCCACCTCACAGTGTTCTAGAGCCCATATTCTAGCCAGCACATTACACTGAAACTAAACAGTCCCTTAGACTGAATTCCTTATCCTGAGTCAGCTGGAATGGGCTGGCCATGGGTTTTTAATTGTAGTGGAGACAGGGAACCATGATCACTTTCCTCTCATCTTCTTCGCCGCCACACAAATCCACACCACTTTATCTAAGCACTAGTTGAATCCTTTCTTCTTATTTTGTTCTTGGTTATACCACCATTCTTTTTCTTTCCATCCATCTTTCTGTTTCTGATGATGCTTCATGCTATGAGGGGCAAGGCACTCATCAGATATTTATCCCCTCTGCAGAAAGTTACCACTATATACACTCCTGTTTGATATATGACAACAGGAACCATTATGGGATCAAAACTAGAGGGTGTATGCAGTGGTTCCCAACCTTTTTGCCTTGAGCGCCACAAATATTTTTACAGCCCTGAAGGGCCACAAGTCTATTAAAATTATATTAAAATTAAATTTCAATTTAAATTAAATAATTATTTTAAATTACTTTAAAATTAAATTAAATTTTAATTACAACATTTATTGAAAATTTTAATACACTTAGAGAAAAGCAAATTTAAAATTTTATTTAAAAAAAATAAAAACAGCTTAAAATTAAATAAAAAACCTCTTAAAAACAGTTCATTTCATGCAACTCTAGTCTAATGTGATTTCTGTGGCTGAAGACCAGAAGCTAACTTGTTGATTTCTAGCTTCAGGTTAGCAGTCACCAGTAACATCAGACTCCTCAAATTTCTATCTCTAAGGCTGGCACAATTTCTGGTTTTGATCAGTTTCGTGGCAGAAAATGCTTGCTGACACTGGTAGGTACTCCCAAAGAAGAAAACATATTGTGGGGCAGAAGAACACAGGTGTCCAAATTCAGTCATTGGAAGCATTTTCCAAAATGAAATATCTGGTGCTGTTGCAATGGCTGGAAGTTTAGTAAAGAGCAAGTGCTGCACTTCAGACTTATAATTTCCAGTTGCAGTTTTTTCTCTAGTGAACAGATCTTGTCATTGGGAAACAAATGGATTTGTAAAGAGAGCTATGTTGTTCTTCTCTGCTTCGAACTGACTGACCGAGACTGAAAGATGTCCAACACACCTTACATCAAAGCCAAATGGATTTTCACATCAAGGTCTGTGAGATTAGTGTTGTAGTGGTATTCCAAGTTGTACTTCAACAAAGAAACACAAAACTCAAAAAGCAAACTGATTGGTTTTCTGCCTCCTTCCATAGTTAACCATGTATTTTTAATTTCCAGATACTATTAAACTCACAGTAAGAGACATTTCCAGCTCCACTGTCCTCCAACTTCCATTTTTATTTATTCTTTTGAGACTGCTGCACTCATTTTTGCATAGATTGATTTATATCTAAAAACTATAAAACTTATCTAAAAGCCAGAAAACTGTATAGAAAAAATATATATCTAAAAGCACAGAGTTTCAGAGCTCAGTGAAAGGGGGCACAGGTGCAGTGGGTCGTGGTGGGTACAGGTGCAGGTGCTCAATATAATGAAAAATGGAAATTGGTCATAGGTGCAAGGTATTAAATCTACAAAAGGCTCTTGTTTAGAGAGTCCCTGCTCCTTCCTTGTGAAGGATTGCTGAAAGAGTTGGGACCAGCTAGTAGCCACAGTTCCAGTTTCTCCTCTTCCTCCTGCGATCAGGAAGGAAGTGGCCTATCTGTCCCCCCGACCCCTGCAACCACAGTACCAGGCAGTAAGTGGCTGCCACAGTTCTGGATGGGTGTGGGACCTGTGTCTCAGCTTGCACCTGCAACCCAGCTCCCAGGAGCCTGCTAGGACCAAGTGGGTGTCTGCGAGCCAGGATGCAGCCAACAGCATGGGAGCATGGGTCATTTGAAAAAGCCAGCGGGACAGAGTTTGGTAACCCCTGGTATACAGGCTTTATTCTCATTTATGGTCAGACATTTTTACACTCCTGATGGTGTGAAGTGCCCTTAAAGAGATTACACATACAACCTCACTTTAATTTACAACTGCCAAATGATGTAAAGGTCCCTTAACATAAATGAGAAACAGGTCCATATATCTTGTTTTTGTTGTTGTTGTTGGTTTTTATTTTTTTATTTTTATTTTTTTTTTGAGAAATGATTTGTGTTCCTTCAAAATCTGGTCTATCATAAAATAGACAAAAATCTGTTCTAAATGAAGAATTTTATTTTCAGTGTTTTGATTCCGAGAAGTAAGTTAATTAAAGAAGCAGGAGGAAAAAAATGACAACTCTTTGTTGTTTTATTCAGGTATCTGAGGATGGCATGTTTTCCTCTCATTGTTATTTTGGCTTATGCTTAGGACTGAACCTAGTCTATAAAAAGTGAGGAAGCAAGACAAAACAGCTAGACAAAACATACAATAAAGGAAGGATGGGACACTGATAAAAATGGTAGATGGGGATTTTTCTATGAATATATAGTGAAATAATAACCAGTTTTATCCCAAACAGCTACAAAACTTTAAAAAGAAAAAAAAAACCCTATAAAATGCAATTCTTTATTTTACACTCATGAGTTTAATGACGTTGCAGTGGAAAAAAAATTCTACACCGCATGTCGAGACAAAACTTGCTAAAAACAATCACTAAAATAAAATGCACACATCTACAATATGCTTCTCTTCTTATTGTTACATTATGTGCATGTATTGACTTTGTGTGATCACTACAGAAAGGTGTGAATTATGTAGTATATAAAACTCTCCTGTCTTGTGCAAAGGGAATACAGGCCATGCTAGACACATACTATTCAGCTCAACATGAGGTGCAACAAAAGAAAACTCAACATAAATAGAAGATCAGCAAATATTTAGAGAGGAATTGCATTCTTCTCTGTGAAAAATAAGAAGGAACAATAGAAAAAAAATCCACATAGTTCTTCTTGCAAACATTTCATAAGGACAGAACAGTGCACTATTCATAAAACCTATACCTCCCTCAAAAGCTACAGATTAAAAAGTGCAGGATGTGTGCACAGAGCATAGAGTTCAATGGAGGGACACAACTTGTTTTGTCAGCTGCCTTCTCTACTGTGAAGGAGGAGACATAAAAATCTGAACTATTCAGTATCCCAGGATTCTAGCTAAGGAAGTTCAGAGGCACTATCTTTAACTTGCTGAAGTGATGTCAAGGCGCATCAATAACCCTACTGTGTGCCACAGCATCTCTTATTTGCTGAGAAGCTGCCAAGACAAAGATCTATGTTAGGATACCTGCTCAGCACCCCTAACGTATTTGTTTGATATGAAAGCAACTTTGAATTTTATAGGCTAAAGAGAAGATGTTAAAATAAATCAAAATAAGAGGGATAAGCTCATCGAGTTTGGTAGTTGCCATGAATGTTGAAGTCATGTGGTGAAATGACATCACAAACTTATGAGATATGAAAAACGTGTAAGAGAATAAGGATAAGGGAATAAAGTCCAAACAATGTAACTGTGTAACTGAATAGTGGTAAGCTCCCCATCTTCATAGCATTTGAGAAAGTGGGATTTTCTCCCACAAAAGCTCATGCCATAAATTTGTTAGTCTTTAAAAGTGCCACAGGACTCCTTGTTTGTTAGAATAGCTGTAGAGAGCCAATCCACCCCTCACTGTCTAATCCTTCAATATGGAAAATCAAGTGGATAGAGGGTTATTCTGTTTTACCCTTGATCGTCACTAGAAAAATTTGGTGTCAGGTTCTCTTTAATGCTGAAGAAAAAGAAAGACTGGAGGATGCAGACTCTTCCTCTTTTCTACCTTAGAGGGACTGAGAGAGTCAGCAGGGAACCAGACCTTCCAGTTGAAGAATGGAGGCTGGATTTGGACAAATGCTTCTAGGTAAAGTGTCACCTGTTCCTTGCAAGCAACTTTTATCTCAGACCTGACAAACTCACTGCACTAACCATGCCTTACCAGATATTTATCTATCATGTAAGGTATCTACAGTAGATATGTAATATGTCAAAATTCATAATCATTGTGAGATGGGTGTAAAATAATATATAAGGAATAATGTATTTATATTACAAGTATGCTTTATGGACTTTGAGTAATAAGTACTCCTTAAACACGTCTTCAGAGGAGGAAGTTTCATCCTGGCATGTTAAGCCTGGGAGACAGTGCAAGGCTTCATTATTTAGCCTTGCTTAATCAAGACTTTCCAAACAATTTAAACCTCTTGAATGTTAAAAAAAGAACATTACAATAAGACAGAGGTTTATCCTATATATGAATAGAAAAAGGATATTGTTTCAGTATGACACAGAGGAAAGAGAGAGACTCTGAATCCTTTCTCTTAGTTTGATAAGTTTATGAATGGATGATTTGAAGCACCTGGCATTGGCCACTGTTACAAGACAGAATACTGGGCTAGACTGAGCATTTGTCTGAGCCACTGTGGCTAACCATGTTTTTCTATTCTTAACTGTTTATGGAGTAAAGCTGCAGACAAACAAGTGTTTATATGATGAAATCCTGGATTTGGTTTAGCTGCTTTAATTCCGCCCCCCACCCCCCCCATTCTTCATGTGTGCTTCTGCATTTCCTTTTGTCATTACAGTACACTTTTTTTGCACCTCCTTTTGAAATCACCTTTTCTAAAGTGGTGTGCCAAACACTAGCTACTGTAGTAATGTCTTCATAACAATTATTTTTAAGAATTCCCTTAACAGTCTTCTACTTTTAGAAATATTATGATTGATTCAGTATAACACAGAGGAGTGAGAGATCTCTGAATCCTTTCATTGTGGAAACATTTTGAACAGTGAGATATTCTTATGAAAAATTGGTTCCTGATTCCTTTGAAGTTAACAGGCTCAGATACATGCTGAATTTTGGGGGCAAAATCTATGTTATTAATTAGGAGAGGTAAGTATTAGTAAGTGCATACCCAAGTTTACAGTTATGCTATTGTTTTGTGGTGTAACCATTTCTTTCTGGCACTCTTGTTTCTAGTTAAATCTTTATTCTTTCTTAAATAAACCTATTTTTTGCTGTATTATGTGTTCGCAAGTGTTGTGCGGTTTACAGGAGTGGTGATTTGAGATAAAGCTAGTAAATGAGGTACACTCTTTCTTAAACTAGGAGTCCTGTGACACTTTTAAAGACTAACAAATGTATTTATCACATGAGCTGTCATGGGAGAAAATCCCACTTCGTCATACGCTTTGAAGTTGATAACTTACAGAATGGAAGGAAATTAAATGCAGGGAAATGTATGACAAAGCATCAAGTCAGGCTGTAACAGCAAATCAAAATAGATATTGAGATTCAAACACTGGGGAACAGCATATAGAGGAAGGTGAGGTCAAATCACCTGTTGTAATGAGAAAAAAATCCCTAGTCCCTGTTTAACCCTGAGGCAATGAAGTTGAATTTACATATAAATTCCAATTCTGCAGTTTTTTCTTTGAAGCTGTGAATTGTTATTCATTTGTTTGAGCACAGCTATTAACAAGTCATCAATGGAGTGAGCAGAGAGACTGAAGTGTTCCCCTATTGGTTTTTGAATGCTGTGATTTCTGTAGTCAGACTTGTGTACATTTATTCTTTTGCACAGAAATCACAACCTCCAGCTCAGACCTCTAGAGCACATCATCAAGGATCTACAGCTGATTGTACATGACGATCCCTCCTTGGGAGACAGACCTCTCCTTGTTTACAGGCAGCCCCCCAACCTTAAACAGATACTCACCAGCAACTACAGACCAAACAACAGAAACATTAAAGCAGGAACATATCTCTGCCACAGACCACATTGCCAACTTTGCCCATATATCTACCCAAAAGACACCATCACAGGACCTAATCAAGCCTCCTACTCCATCAAGGGCTCATTCACCTGCTCATCCACAAATGTGATTTATGCCATCATGTGCTGGAAATGCCCCTCTGCCTTATAAATAGGACAAACAAGAACGACAGTGTCTGCACAAAAGAGTAAATGGACACAAATCTGATGTCAGAAATCACAACATTCAAAAACTAGTAGGGGAACACATCAATCTGCCTGCTCACTCCATTTACGGTTTATTAATAGCCATGCTCAAACAAATGAATAACAAATCACAGCTTCAAAGAGAAAGTTCAGAATTGGAATTTATATGTAAATTCAATTCTGTTGCCTCAGGGTTAAACAGGGACTATGGATTTTTTTTCTCATTACAACAAATGATTTGACTTCACCTTCCTCTATATGCTGTTCCTCAGTGTCTGAATCTCAACATTTATTTTAATTTGCTGTTACGACCTGGTCTGATCCTGTGTCATACATTTCCCTGTATTTAATTTCCTCCCATTCTGTAAGTTCCCCATCTTCAAAGCATCTGATGAAGTGGGATTTTCTCCCACGAAAGCTCATGTGATAAATACATTTTTAAGAGTGCCACAGGATTCCTTGTTTGTTTTGCTACATAGGCTAACATGGCTACCCCACTGTAACTCCTTCTTAAGGGGCAAAAGAACTGGTATTTCTGGCATGAGCCAGTGTCACAGGCTGAACACCAAAGGTGAACAATTCAAAGGGACATAGGAACTGTAGCTGTTGTTTTCGAAAGGTAAAGGCAGGGCTGGCATAGCTCAAAGGAGAGTGATTGAGTGACTTAGAACTAGTGGTGTTAAGAATCTGCCATCCAGCTGTAGCAGGCCAGACACCCTCATGCTGGAGGCAGGGACTAACAAGGTAACTCAGCAGTGCATACCCAAGCACCATCACGCTTTTCTTCTTCCTCTACCAAATGCTTGTGTAGTTCTGTCTATTCTGAGGAAGTCATAGTCTTCTCATAAACTACCTTAGTGACATTATCTCTTCCTGCTGCTACCATTTCAGAGCCTCAGACCTGCTGCTTCCTCATTTCACCAGCCAGCAAAGAAGGAAGAGGAAGGAGAGCTGAGTTTACCCCAACCAATACGAGTATGAAAAAGAACTACACGAAGAGCAATTGCACTCTTCTATAAGTTAGCCTGATATGCAAATAAAATTCTTTACCACTAACCAAAGTCAACACATTCTATATGGAAGTAGGGTAACAAATACCTACTTTCAAAACTAGCATATCACTTCCCAACACTCATATGCATTATTGGTTTTTGAAAGCAAAAGTGCTCTGCAGGTAATAACTGCAGAAGAATTTCCTGTGGTAGAGATTGAGGACATGTTCCTGAAAACGTATTTTCATGACACAGAATGTTTTCTAGATTTTTAATATCTGAGTTATTCTTTAAATTACTCAAGTGTAAAGTTTAAGGTTTTTGTACTGTTCCCTGGTTTGATTAACGGATTAATCCATCCAGGGACACATAGCACTTTTCTTTCAAAACCTATAAAAAGGGACATAACCATATCAAAATTTAAATTGATACCATGCTGTCAAAATTTTCAGGCTTTCAAAACTATGTATTCCTGCATATGCACATTTATTTATTTAAAATTAACACCTTTGGAAATAGATATACATTTCCGCTGTCCTCAGAGCAACAGTCGTATATACTTGTAACTGGTGTAGGTTTTATGCACCTCTTTATTGTCTTTTCCATGATATCTACATTGGCATTGCAGCAATTACTCCATGGCAAACAAATATTTCCTTGGAACTATAAAACATGTTCCTGAATCACTTTAAACAATAGTAATGTGTTATCTTGCACTCTGTGTGACCTTTTGAAACTAATATATTGCTGGGAGACGTGTGTGGTGGCAGGAACATTTATTTGTCACTTCAATGGCAAGATTTAAAACAATGTGGGAGGTTTAAATTATTTTTTCTTTTTACATTAAGCTTTTGTTTATCATGTAAAGCTTAAAGTCAGCAAATAATTTATCTATATGAAAATGAAAAAGGAGGAAGGTAGCAAATAGATGTAAAAGGTAGACTCCTGACTCCATTAAAGTCAGTGGCAAAACTCCATTTGTTTTCTGTACAGCCTGGATTTCACCGAGAGGGTTTGGAAGATAAGAAGCATCATTGTACGCAGAGCATAAGACCTGATGTCAAACTTTTAGTTGCTGAACCTGAGGTGGGGGACCAGGACACAATAAGAGAGCGTAATTGTTTTTATTCTATATTCTGTTCTAAGATGTAGAAATGGTGCAGATGGAGGGTACTTTATACTTGTTCTGAAATTAACTGTGGGTATTTGTGTATTTTTAAAAAAATGAATCATATTATAGCATTAATTATATTGCTAATTATGTGTAACCTTTGGGTGGGCTAAATTCATTTAGTTGCCCTTCTCCAGTG
>ML685903.1:614999-639276 GCA_007922175.1 Pelusios castaneus
GAAGCTTGCTCAGAGCTACTCTCACACATTAAAATACTACTAAATTAAACATAACAATGAACTTTATTAACTACTAACTAAATGAACCTTAACCTAAGAAAACAAACTACAATTAACCATGAACAATCCCTACAGAAAACCCCGCAGGAAAGATACCCAAAAGTCCCAAAGTCTGTGTGGAGTTCACCCAACTCTCAGCTACAGTCTCTGTTCCAGTGTGGAAGCTTGAGTGGCAAGAAATAGCTGTCCTCTTCTTTCTTTGCTGGGATCCTCTGTAGCATTACATGCAGGCTTTCTCTTCTCCTCTGCAACCAGCCCTCAGTCCCATATGCATGTCTGCAAGGTCTGGTGCAAATAACTCCTTTACATGGAGAAAACATCTTGTTCACTCCTGGCTCAGCTCCTCTCCAGAACACTGAGCACATGGTCTCCTTCCAAGGCAGCTCCTGCCTGCTGTCTGCTCAGGCTGCTGCTCTCCAGTCATCTGACTGATCACACCAGCAGGGTACACTGTGGAGCATGCTCAAATTGCTACCACTCCCTGCTACTGGAAGTTTCCAGTTGTTTCCAGTTGTGGGTCACTAATCTGCCCAACAACAGTAACCCACCCTCAGCAGGTCTCTCAGAGATAGCCTTTTCAGGCATATGGGTTACATATGCATATATATTATAATTATAAAATAATATAACATATGCTGTTTTGGTATTAAATGGATGTTGTATCTATGACCTATAATCACAATGGCTTTTTCACAATATTGTAACTGATCATCCAAATTTTTGTTGCAACATTATGCTTTATAAACAACAATCATTGTATATTAAATCATCTCCCATAACTACCTCATGACCAGAATATGCATACCTGTAGGCAGAGATAACAGCAAAAGGTAGAGCACTAAGATGTCCTAGTCCTAGTTGGGACTCAGATGGTGCACAGGCTTTCTGCTGCACCAGGATGAATTTAATCTTTTGCGTATATCTAAAGAATAGCTGAGATGTGTGATTCCCAGCTCATATAGATGTGCACACACCAGCTCTATTCTAGCTAACACCCTAAACTTAGCAGTGTGGCTATGTTAGCTGCCTCAGTACCATATCAGCTGACCCATGAATACTCTTTGTGACATAGTAGTAGCAACATCTCTATTGACCATTGTTCTCTTTGCACTCCCTTGGAGGGATTTGATGGCCAATTTATATTGTAATGCAGTCACTCACTGATACTTGGAGGCAGAAATGCCTACCTGAAAGTTTACAGGGACAATGTGGGTGAGGCTGTATCTTTATTGGATCGACTTCTGTAGGCGATGATGATGAGTAAACTATGTTGCCTCTGGACCACAGCCAGCTGTAGATGCTAGAAAAATATTTTCCTCTTTCTGAGAAACACATTGTGGTGTTCCTTGCATTTTAAAATTAAGTGCTATCCTGAAGGGGGATCCACACTTCTGAGAGCTTTCCTGAGTTAGGGCCTTAAAGAAATAACAAGTAATTAGTCATCAGTAGGATTTGCACCTAAGACCTTCAGCCCTAAAGCACAAACACTTATTTCTTGAACTAAGACAGTAAATACCTTCATTAACTGGCAGCAGGGGGTGCAATACACACTTTACAAGCATAACACATACTTACGTGTACTGGGTAAGTTACCTTTGTGTCCAAAGAGAATCATTAGAACTAAATATAACAATATATTGAGCATAGTTCTAAGGCACCAATATAAATAACACCAGATCAATACACTTCAGTATTGAGAATATGACCTCATTCCATCAGGGCCATGTAGCAGCTGCACAAGTCAAGAAAAAGCTTTTACTCAGCTCAGTGTGTGCTTGAATAAATGGAAGGTCAGCCGGGATCTGTTGACTATCAATCTGCGTATTCTGTTAAAATATTGCTATTTCTTAAACTTACTTGCTGGCTAATGGATTTCATAACTTTTAGAATATAGCCTCCAAAAAACAAATTAAGTCACTAAGTACATTTTGTTTCTTCTGATGTTATCAACAGAAATAAGAGGTTGTAAAGCATTTTGTCTTTCTTGTTGTTCTAAGACATTTTTTTCTGATGCCTGAACAGATGAAAACCATTTTGTATACAGTATCATTTTGATGATACATGAGGCACTCTGCAAACATGCTATATGCTGCTGTGAGTGAGGAAATACACTATACTTTCTCCTGATATATGTTAAATCTTAAGTTTGTGGGGCTCCTGACAGGAAAAGTTCCTTAAAGTTATGGTCTCATTGTAATGAACACTGCACTGAACATAGACAGAGGTGGGAGGGGACTCTACTGGTTACATACAAGCAGCTTGATCACATCTCCATACAGTTGTCAGAACTGCCAGTCATGGAGACAGGCACTTCCAGCTGCAACCAACAGAGGAAACAACACCGGCTATAAAGAACACAGAGAAGGAAAGGGAGGCAGAAAGATTTGAGACAGCAAAGGGGTGATGGGTGTGTAGCAGGCTGCTTTTAAGGAGAGTGACTGAGACTGTAAGCCCTAAAATTGAAGGCCTGATAGATGTAATTGGAGATGAGGGTCAAGTAACTGACTTGATTGTGAACAAAGCTAAGAAGGGACAAACAGGAGAAGCTGAGACCTTTAGAAAGACCACACTGAGGGACAGTGACATTTACTGAACATTTAAGTTTATACAACAGCCAACTCAAAGAACCTTTCTAGACTGTAATATTTAGTTTTAATCTTATTTTCCAAATAAGAGTTAGAGCAACTTAATCCCTGTTTTTACCACCTGTGAGTAGTATTCTATCCTACAAGCAGTTCCATTAGTTTTAGTTATATTGAAGTCCATCCCACTACATGTGTTTCACTGCACTAGTCTCTGGAATAAGGGTGACAGATTTTGTTCAGTATTTAATTAGAACAAAAACAACTTAAATTTACAGACTTTAGTGTTTAGTTAGAACAAAACATAAGGCAGTATTACTGAGCCAACAGTTTATAAGTTGAACTCCACACTTCGATGAAAGTGGAGTTCAGCTTATAAAATACTGGCATGCTATAGCTCAAGAATTTCAAATTCATACCTCTCAGGTAACATTGGAATTCACAACTTCAAATTGTTTACAGTTAGTTTATAGTTATACAAACTATAGAAGGAGATAAGAGAAATGAAGAGAGTGGTTCCTGCAACTGCAGTGGTCCATGGAGAGTTATTCTCAATGACTTCCATAAATGGGACACTTTTTGCATTGTTGCTCTCACTTCTTAATTTGAATTTGGACAAAGTCCAACTGAGTTGTTTTGGTTATATGTTAGCAGGGTAGGAAAATGACAAGAAAAAAAAAATTCTAAATTCAAAGGACAATGCTAAGAAATATGCAGTTGGTATTGTGATGGGGGATGTTGTGACGAGAACTGATGAACCAGTTGAGCCTACTGTGACACAGAGATCAATTGAAAAAAAGGGTTCTTTACAAGACACTCCTGTCTCACACCTGACAAACTCACTTTACCAAATACATCACCTTCATGGCACTTATCAGTGAAGAGCTGCTTGTGACGTCTAATGAAAGCCTGTAACTTATCAACAGTCATAGTCATTGCCAGAGGAACTTATGGAAAATATTTAAGGAATAATGTAACTATATTGAAAATTATACACATAAGGCCTTGGAGTAAAATTAGTCATCAGGGAACCATATGTCTCAGTGACGATCCATTCAAGTGAGAGGGAGTTTTCACCCTCTTCTGGATATCTGATTTGTATGTTTTATTCAGTTGCCTATCCTCGCCCCATCTCAGAAAAGTCAGTGGAAAACCATCAAAGACAACTGAAAACAATTGAAACCACTTGGAGGTCACATTACAACAAACACGAATTTGATCTATCTGTGAATGAAGACAAGACTGATTTAATATATGATAGTATATGTATGCAGAGAGTCTCTCTCCACCCTGAGAAAACATCTTGTTGAGAATGTGTATTTTACTTGGAAGGCCAGCCAACTTTGTAACACACTGACTTTGGGGGGAAAACTATTACATAAGAAAGCTAACTATTGATAAGTGTAGGCCTTAGTTTGGGTTTTTTTAATTTTATATTATAACCATTTGTTTCTATTACACTCTATTGTTTCTATGAAACCTCTTATTTCTTAAATAAATCTTCTTTTATAGTATTATAATAGAATCATAGAATATTAGGGTTGGGAGGGAATATACAAGATCATCTAGTCCAACCCCTACTCAAAGCAGGACCAACTCCAACTAAACCATTCCAGACATCGTTTTGTCAAGCTGGACCTCAGATTTCTTTAGGTCTAAACCTCCAATATGTTGAGGTTGCTCTGTATCTTATCCCTATCCTGCAGCACATCAACCACTTCCCCCCATCTTAGTGTCATCTTCAGACTTGCTGGGGATACAATACTTTCCATCCTGTAGCTTGTTAATGAAGATGTTGAACAAAACTGGCCCTAGGACCAGCCCCTGGGCACTCTGATTGTTACCAGTTGCCAACTGAGCTGCTGATCACTACTTTGAGCCCATGATCTAGCCAGCTTTCTATCCATCTTATAGTCCACCTGATGCTCTGGTGGACGTGCTGGGATCTATGTTTCAGAAAAGACTAATAAGCTTATTTAGTATGCCTTCTGGGAAATGTTCTGGCTTCAAAATATGCAGATTTTGCTGGAACACTCCTAGTTAATTAAGTACTCTGGCAACCTTAGGTCTAGTTTCTGAAACTTTTTTTTTCCCCTCTATCTCAACATATTGTTGTCTACTAGTAAAGGTAAATGGGGGCTGTGAGGAGAGGCTTGAACTCTTTGGGATCCCTTCTTGGACATAGCTTTAGGATCCTATAATGACAGCTGGAAGATCAGATCAGTCAGAAAGCTGCTCCATACTTTTTATTAAAGGTTGAGGGTTAGAATGCAATATGTTACAGAACTGTGTAAGTGTTAGAGCCTAAGTAAAGTATAGCTTTAAGTAAGAGCACTCTCTTGTTGTGTTTGACCCTAAGTATAGCTTTGTAGTAAGAGCACTTTTGTGTTATATCATTTCTACCAGTCCATATAACAGTTGGACAGCTATGTCCCCATTTGGCTTATTTCCTTATACCACCTCACACAAAGTAAAGTTACCAAGAGCTTTGGGTTGGCAGAACCCTGGGTAGAACTCTTTGTGTCAGCAATCAGTTAAAAGAAAACAAAGGGTGGGAACAAATGGCCACTTTTCAGAATGGAAAAAGGTAAATAGTTGGGTCCCTCAAGAATTTGTACTGGGATCAGTGCTGTTCATCATATTCATAAACAATCTGGAAAAAGGGATGACCAAGGGGGTGGCAGAATTTGCAAATGAAACAAAATTACTCTAGTACAATCCAGACTGTGAAGAGTTACAAAGACATCCCAAAAAATGGATGACTGGGTGACAGAATGGCAGATGAAATTCAATGCTGATAAAAAGAAAGTAATACATATTGTAAAACATAATCCCAACTGTGCATACAAAATGATGGGGTCTAAATTAGCTGTTAACATTCAAGCAAGATCTTGGACTTACTGTGGATAGTTCACTGAGCACATCTGTTCAGTATGCAATGGCAAACATAAAAGCTAACAGAATATTAGGAACCATTAGGAAAGACATAGAAAATAAGACAGAAAATGTCATCATGCCACTATATAAATTCATGGGACACCCAAACCTTGAAAATTGCAGTGCGGGTCACTCCAACTCAAAAAAAGATATTACAAATGGAAAAAGAATTTAAAAAAATATTAGAGGTATGCAACAACTTTTACATGAGAAGAGGTTACAAAGACTGGGATTGTTCATTTTAGAAAATGGTGTCTAAAAGGTGATAGAGGTCTAAGAGGCCCATAATATCATGAATAAAGAAGTATTATTTATCGCTTTACATATCACAAGGACCAGGGAACCGCCAATGGAATTAATAGGCATAATGTTTAAATCAAACAAAAGGAATTTCATACAACACACAATCAACTTGTGGAACTCTTTGCCAGGATACACTGTGAAAACCAAAAGTATAACTGAGTTCAAAAAATAATTAAATAAGTTCATAGAGGATAGGTCTATCAATGGCACCCAACCAAGAAAATTAGGGAGATAACCCCATGCTGTGCATGTCCCTAAGCGTCTGATTGTGAGTAGCTGGGAGTGGAAGAGGGGATATATCACTCAATAATTACCTTGTTCTATTTGTTCCCTCTGAAGCATCTGGCACTGAACTGTTTATGGAGTAAAGTTACCTAAAGTATTTACATGACCAGAGCTGTAATTTGGTTTATCTGCTTTACATTATTATTTATCTATTTTGCATTCCATACATATGTGGGTTTTTTGAGAGGGGGCAGGGAGTGGGGCACTTTTTTACAACATACTGTTTTGGCACATCATTTTGAAATCATGCTTCCTATAGTGTGTGATGTACACTAGCTACTAATATCTTCCTAACAATCAGGAACAACACTGGATATGGGTGCAAAGAACACAGGCCCCACATGTTTGGCCCAATGCTCTGAGTGGAGACACTAGCAGCCTGTCTAGGCAGACTGATCTCCTCAGCAACACCCGCCTAGGAGCTGGGGTGTGCAGGACCTTTTTAAATCCCCCACCCTGCACAGACATGTGGCCCAGGATGGGACATGTAAATTATTCCTTTGGGCTTGACGAGGGAACATCTTTTACCTGCTGTGGTCCCCTAAGTAAGTGATCCTGCAAGGTGAGAGTGGGGGGATCTGGGAGAAGCTAGCGAGGAGGACTGCTGGTGGGGGAAGCAGAATAGGAAACCAGTGGGGCCCCTGAGGAACCTAGAGCTAGGCTGGGTGAAGCATGGGGAGAAGGGGACCCCCAGGGGATTCCAGAGCTGGGCATGGGGTGGGGGGAACCCCAAAGGAGGTCAGAGCAAAGTTCATGATGGGGGGGACCAGGGGAGTCTGAAACTGGGTGAGCCAAAGCCCGGCAAAGAAGGCCTCAAGGGAGCCTGGAGCCAGGCATGGGGTGGAAGGGTCCCTGTCATCCTGTGCCTGAGGGGTGTGGCTTTGGGGGTCTATGACCTGAATCTCTTTCTCTTTTTTTGTGGAGCAACACCCTCGCTAACAAATTATTTTAAAGAATTTTCTTATAATCTTTTACTTTCAGAAATAGTGTTTTGATATAGCTACTGCAGCACAAAATCAGAACAGTCTTTGACAGTACACAGCTTGAGAACTTACAGCAAATCAAGTTATCTTGATTAAGATGCGCCATCAAGAAATTATATCGTTGAATAAAGTTACAGCGGAACAAAATAGTCATGGCTGCTATGTGCTCACACTAAAAAAACAAAACCCTATTGTCTCAGTTTTCCTTTGAATCATAGCAAAGAGCTGCTATGATACAGAAATATTAAGACTTGTGATGGGGCACACCACTCACCACTTGTCTGACACCTCCTCCTTGTCACTCTAAGGATTAGCACATTAGGTTGATGCACCTTTCTGTGGTTGCACACCATCACTCTGTCTCTTTTTCCGGTCTGTCTCATTCCAGGAACCACTGCATCTCCTTTTAACTCAGACCTCCAGTTAAGTCACTATAGCGGTTTCCCCTTCTAGGGATATATCAAAGTCTTTCCTTCAGCAATCCTAGGCAGTCATCCCATTCATTAACTCAGGTGCCACTCTTTCAGTTGCTGGAAGAGGAACCTGGGCCTGTCCTCTAGTCTGGGTTCCAGTCCAGGTACCCTCATTCCTGCAATTTTGGACTTTATGCTCCCAGCTCTCCCTGTTTCTTAAAACTCCTGGTTTTCCTCCTTGCCTTGGGTGTACTATCTCAAATATTCCTCCTCTTCACAAAGAATGACTACCTTTTCCCTACAACAGCACCTATCTGTTGTCAGTTTCCTGCCTTTACAGACCCTGCCTCTTATTGCTCAGCTGAATCTGTTTGCTATCAATTTCTGCTCCCTGACTTTTCCTCCAGGTGCATCCTTTGGAGTTAATAGGCCTACTTGGCCACCTTAAACCTGTCCACTCCTGTAATTTGTGGACACCCCATTTCAGGACTATGAAAGGAAAGTTTAAAAAAAAAATCATGATGTTAAATGTGTTGTGATAGTGTAACAGACTATGAGGGACTATATTCTTACAAATGTAGTCCCTACGTAACATAATCCTTTGTGTTAATAATATGAAAAGCTAACTCAAATAAATTAAAAGCCAATTAGTGTTCATCAAAGTGGAATTTCTTGCTAAAGACAAGAAATATGCTTTCTAATTATCAGAGAAGTGAAGCTGTGGAGCAGTCTTCTAAGAGGAGCAGTGGAGGAAAAAAACCTAACTTGATTATAGACTGAGATTGATAAATTTATGGAGGGATGGTATGATGAGATTGTCTGCAATGGCATATGGCTTATCTATGACTGCTATTAGCAAATATCTCCAGCAGATGAAGATGGGACATTAGAGGGAAAGGTCTCTGTGTAACTGAAGAAAATTTTTTCACCGGCATCTGGCTGTGGGATCTTGTCCATATGTTCAGGGTATATATGAGAGCCATTTTAGTGGTCACAAAGAAATGTTTCCCTAGGTCAGACTGGCTGACATTCCTGAAAGGCTTCCACCTTATTTTGCACCCTGGTGCACACGTCTCTTGTTAGTTTCACCTAGAGTAAATAGTGGAATATCTGCATCTTGAAGTCTTTAAATGAAGATTTGAGGACTTCAGTAACTAAGTCAGAGGTTATTACCCCACTATAGGAATGGATAAGTGAGGTTCTGTGACCTGCAATGTATAGACTAGATGATCATGATGGTTCCTTCTGGCTTTAATGTCTATGATTGGCCAAAAGGATGCTACCACCCTGTATTTCTTAAATTATTAGTGATGGGGAAAGTCAAACTAGTTCACAGAGAGAAGGGGGGCGGGGAGCCTGCTACAAAGAAGACAGAGAATCATTAGACTAGAGTATAACTTGATGTATGCGAGAGGTGAAGGACAGATATAAATGGTTCAGTAAAGAAAACCAGATTGTTCAGTAATGGATTTATTCTCTTTTCTGAAGACTTTATCCTAGAATAATTTGGCACACAGATCTAATTCTTTTTTACTTCAGGGGAGCTTTTCACATGTAGAGTGCTTAATGTTTGCATTACTCCTATTAATGTCAGTAGGAATTACATGCATATAGGGTGAGAAAAATAACCCCTTCAGTGTGTCAGATTAGAAACAGAGAGGTTTCAAGAAACATTGTACATTGTGTTATCTTTCCCACCTTGAATGCAACTGACTTATTTTTGCATTGCCGGCAGATGGACTTGGACATCAAGTGAAGGCCAGACTTCATAAAATGTGGAACCACAAAAATAATTCAAACACAGTAGGTAAATACTACAAAGAAAATAAAGCATGGACCAAGGTAAAAAAAAAAAAAAAGTTCATTATTTAATTATTAATATGATTAGAGGAATTATTAAAAAATGGAGAAAGAAAAAAGTAAATTGATAACCTCAATGTTATCTCTTATTAATTATTTTTAAATATCTGCAGTCAAACCCCATTAAACAAATTTAATGGCCAGTTTTATGGGTCCAATGTATAATCACTGTTTTACAAGTCTCCCATTCCCAAATGTAGGAGGCAGAGGACAACAAAGGGAATGCAAGTTTTGAAAGTGTCACCAGGAGGAGGCTTTCTTCCCAATCTTGGTAGGAGTTCCTATGTTTCCCAACAAAAAGAGAATGTTAATCCAATCTCCCTTGTTGGAACTGAGTGGTGATCATGATCAGAGAGACAGCTCAACAAGGCCCTAACTTTTTTTTTTCCCCACGTAGGCCTAATATTTATGGGAAATGGAAACATTTGTAGATATCAGAGCTTCATATCTTAGAAGTACTTATTTCTTTCATCTGTGTGTAACATCAGAAAACATCAGATTAAGTATTTGTTAAAATTCAAATGTAGAGATAGCTTCTGTGGTAGACTTAGTCCCTGAGTAGTCTCACGGAAATCAGTGGGCTACATTGTGTCTTTGGCACATGCCCTTTGTATGAAGTATCACATAAATACAAAACATACACCGATAAAGTAATACAACAGAGTCCTGTGGCACTTTTAAAGACTAACAGATTTATTTATCGCATGAGCTTTCATGGGACAAAGTGGGATTTTCTCCCACGAAAGCTCATGCGATAAATAAATCTGTTAGTCTTTAAAAGTGCCACAGGACTCTGTTGTGTTTCTGCAATAGACTAACATGACTACCCCTTTGGAACCTGACAGATAAAGAAATGTGCCTCCAAGGAACCATGCCCTTCCTGCTTCCTTCTTGCTTCAGAGGGGGTAATAATTTGTTCTTGGTTTATTTCTGCTGCAAATTGCCAACACCATATATGCTGGTTGGTTGGCTTGCTATTGGCAGTCAAGCTAATACTTTGTCCATTTCCTTTCTATATTCAGCTCACATGCTTAGGGCACACACTAAACAAGACTCCTGTGTATCAGTGCCCAAGCACCACAAGGGGTCTTATTTCCCTTTAAACTTTTGCATATCTAATCATTTCAGGTCTGTCTATCTAGTCGATCAATCTATTTGGTCCAGCGGTACTAGCGATGGGACAAGGAATACTAAGGATTAGAAAATCTACCCATAAAGTAATAAACATAGAAATTAGGAATGCTAAAAGTCTCATTATTTGAAAGGTTGTTGTAGCTGTTTTGGTTCTAGGATTTGAAAGAGACAAAGTGAGTGAGGTAATATATTTTATTTGACCAGCTTCTGTTGGTAGGACAGGCAAGCTTTCAAGTGTCATAGAGCTCTTCTTCAGCTTTGGAAAATGTAACTAGAGTGCCACAGTCAAATACAAGGGATTAATGTTAATTTTTAATGTTGCAAGAAAACACTTAAAATGAAGAGGGCAATTAACACTTCTGCCTTCATAGGACAAAGGAGGATTAGCAGGTTACAGATGGCTTTAATGAGCCGTAAAACCAGTGTCTCTGTTAAAACCATGATTTTTAGTATTTAGTAGATCTATGAATGTAAGTTTACATGCTCATCTTTTCTAGTTTTTGTGCAAATTTATTTTGAGGACAAGGATTGATAGGTCAGATATGGAGTGATTGCTTTGTAGAAAATAATTGACAATGGGTAATAGAGTGTTTTTCTCTTATCATTTTTTGTGTGAATTCATTTGAGACCATAGTGATTGTGTGATTTCACTCACATAATTGTTGCTGAGGTGTTCAGTGCACTGGAGGAGGTAGGTCACATGTTGTAATAGGATTGAATAGTGTCTATGTATTGAAAGGTTTCATTTGTTGTTATGGCAAGGTCCAGTGCTGCTTTGAGTTGTTGTGTCCTGGTCTGTGGGGATTTTGTTTCTAATTATAAGAGTGTAGAAATTAGGGATGGGGGTGTTTGAAGACCAGAATAAGGAGTGCAAAAATGTTTCTGTCATGATATGGGTCCCCATTAGGTATTGGTTGTTACCAGAACTTTCCCTTTGAATCATTATACTTTGGTATCTGAGTGTCTGGCTGCATGTACTGAATTTCTTGGTATATTTGGGATAGTTACTGAATCTGTAAAGGTATGTGTAGTGATCTGTTTGTTTCTTGTATGAAATTGTTTGTTTGAAGCATTCCGTTGTAGGTCATGATTGTGGTGTCCAAGGCTATGTCTACACTTAGAAAGTTAAGTCGACTTTATTAAGTCGACTTTAAGTCGACCTTATTAAGTCAACTTAGAGAGTCTACACTAGACTCTTAAGTCAACTTAAGGCAGACGTAGCAAGTCGACGTAGAGAGTCTACACTAGATTCTTAAGCCGACTTGGGGGGGGGCTGGAGGGGTGCATTGTGGGAAGTGTGTCACCGTGGCAGCAGAGAATGTTTCCCCTCCCCTGGCCACACCTTCAAAACACGAAATGAGCTCAGCCCCTTCCCATTGTGCCTAGCAACTCGGAGCTTGAGCAGATCATGGAGCACCCTCTTCTCCTGTGCTTTTGCTTGTGACACCTGCCAGCCAGTGGTAAGGCTCCTTCAGCTGTGGAGCAGGCCTGTCTGGCAACCTGCCAGCACAGAGGAAGACAACAGCCTGCCCCACACCTTGTGGCCCCAGCAAACTGCCGTGCTCACAGCACTGCGTTCTATGCCTTGTTGCTTCTGGTCATGTGAGGCCAGCAGCGACTAGTGGGAGCAAATCATCCTCACCACCTGGGATGACAACTGGTGGCTGCAGAGCTTTAGGATGAGCAAGCGGACCTTCCTCGAGCTGGTCCGCAAATTCACCCCAGTTCTGCAATGCATGGACACCCGACTCCAACCCACCCTGCCCATAGATAAGTGAGTGGCCATCACCATGTGGAAGCTGGCAACCTCGTACTCCTACCGCTCTGTGCCCCAGCAATTTGGCATCGGGAAGGCCACCATGGGGACCGCCCTCATGCAGGTCTTTAGGGCAATCAACCAGGACCTGCTAGCCCACCTCGTCACCCTGGACAACCTGCATGAACTCCTCGCCGGACTTGGCTTCCCCAAATGTGGGGGCATTGTGGATGCCATGCACATCCGCATCCAAGTCCCAGAACACCGTGCCAGGGACTATGTCAACAGCAAGGGGTTCTGTGGTTCTGCAGGCCCTCGTGGTTCACAGCGAAATCTGCTAGAACATCTAGTTGGGCTGGCTGAGGAAGGTGCATGACCAACACATCCTGCACCCTGGATAGGCGCATGCAGGCAGGCACCTTTTTCCCCGACCACACTATCACCATTGAGGACGTGCAAGTGCCAGTCCTGATCCTCGGGGATGCTGCCTACCCCTTGCTCCCCTGGCTGATGAAGCCATACACAGGCCACATGGATGACAGCAGGGACCTCTTCAATTAGAGGCTCGACCAGTGCTTCAGTGTCATTGAGTGTGCCTTCGGCCTTCTCAAGGCTCACTGAAGGGCCCTCCTGACCTGCCTGCAGCTGGATGAGAACAACTTCGCGGAGGTCATCAATGCATACTGTTGCCTACACAACCTCTGCGAGCTGCGGGGGGAAGGTTCCCTCACGTCTGAGAGGCTGAGGCTGAGTGGCTCTACTGAGTGTGCAGTATAAGGAGCCTGACGACACCCTGCCCTGGACTCAGGAGGTCCAGCAGCAAATACAGCTCATCCAGGATACATTGAGGGCCCACTTCAACAGCGAGGAGCACTGAGGGGTGAGCCTGCTACCAGCCACATCACCTGCACCACCCACCAATGCCTGCCCCCCATGCACCTGTCTCCCCCCCGTCCCCACACCAATAAAAAATATGACACACTGTATAATGGTGTTCAGGTTTTTTATTCAGAGGAGGAAATGGGGGTTATGAGCTGTGTGGGGTTGGGAGATTTGGGGGGAGTGAAGATGGTTGGGGGGAGTAAGGGGGATCAGGGAGAGTGAAGATGGTCGGGGGAGGGGCCAGTGCTAGTGGCCTCTGAAAGATGGGTGCTGGGCTTGCAGACATCCGCCCCAGGTCCTGGCTCGCTGGCGAGGAGGGCTGCCTCTAGGGTGCTGAGGTAACAGGTGCTCCTCCAGGCACTTCAGTAACTGGGACTGCTGCTGCCTGAGGTCAAGCATGTGCTCAAGCAGCCTCTGCTCGCCCCACCACAGACCCTGCTCAACCCTCCGGTGAGCATCCTCCTGCTCCTGACGCACCCCCAGGCATGCCTCAGTCTGCTCACAGATGCAGACGAGGTCTTCAAGTGACAGACTCTCCTTCTCCTCATGATCAGGTCGGGTGGGGCACCGGGAGTCCCACGTGTCAAGGGCATAGGGGCTGCTGGGGAGGAGCAAAGAGAGTCCCTCCCATTAGTTGATGCACTGTGTAGACTGACAGTGGCTGCTGTCCCCTGACCATGCCCCCTGCTTCCCACTACCTGTCCTTTGGAACAGGGACCCCTTGGTACATGCCGGCATGCTGTGCTGGCCAAGTCAGGTGCAGTGCCCATGGTGGTGAGCTGCAGGCAGCCCTGCCTCAGGGGTCTCTCCTGAGGCCATGTGCCACTGGTGTCGGGCGCATTCTCTCTGGCCTTGGTGCTCCCGCCTAAGGTCCCCCCACTCTACCTCCAGACACACCACTGCACCACTCGCCTCTGGGTTCCTCCTGCCCCTGCCCAAGCTATGCAGCCCCCAGCCCCTCTGCCCCTCTGGAAGCACTTTCTACCCCAACCTTACCTGTCCCTGTGCCATGTCCCCCTGCAGTTCCTGTCCCACAGGCATGCCCAACCCTGCCCGTAGGGAGGGAGGGAGGCAGCACTTGCCAACAAGTGCAGCAGGTGTCTGGTTGCATGATGTCCCTTCACCTAGGCCTTCTTTGGTGGGGGGGAGCCTGCTCCTCTCCCTCCTCCTGTGAGGCTGGGTCTGGTGCCGGGATAAGCTCTGGCTGGCAACTGGCTCTGGGGCTGGTGAGGTGCCCTCCAGCTCCTGCTGGGTGCTGGAGTCCCCCTGCTCCAGCACCACAGTCTTGTCCCCGAGCCTTCCTCCTGGTCATCATCAAGGGAGGGGGCTTGGCAGAGTCGATGGTGTGGGCTAGCAGGTTGCTGGTCTCCTGGCCCAGAAAGGCATCCTGCTGCTCATAATACCGGCAGCTGGTGGGGGCTGCCCCCTTCCGCAGTGTCTCCTCCTGGGCATTTTGGTAGCCCTGGTGGAGGTCCTTGATCTTGACCCAGACCTGCTGGGTGTTCCAGGTATGGCCTTTGGCAGCCAGGGCCTGGGAATGGAGGTATACACCTCCCAGTTGTGTTGGCTGCCCTTCAACTGAGAGCTGACTGCCTCATCCCCCCATATGGCCACCAGGTCCAGGATTTCATGGTGGCTCCAGAATGGGGCCCGCCTGCAGCGCTGGCTCTGCTCTGCCATGCTCCCAAGCAGCAGGTCTGGCCAGCCTTGGGGAGCAAGGGGGTTAGGGGTGAGTCTTGCCCTGTGGTTGGCCAGGGCAGGCTCTTCCTCTGCCAGGAACTCTGGGAGGGAGGTCAGGGAGGAAGGTCTGGAGGCCATGAAGGTCGATTTAGGACTACTCTGTATATACTCTGGCTTAAGTTGACTTAATAAGGTCGACTTAAGCATTTAGTTGACCTAAAAGGAGATGTTATTAAGTTGACTTAACTTTACCTTGAGTCTACTGAAGGAGCTGCTTAATTCGACATAAGGAAAGCCCAGTGTGGATGCGAAGTAGTTTAAGTCAACTTAAGCCTCCTTAAGCCAACTTAATTTATAAATGTAGACTCACCCCAAGAGGTTGATGCTGGTGTGGGCATGTTCTAGAAAGAGTTTGATGGATGGTTGGTGGGTTTTGAAGTATAGTTGTAATGAAAGAGTTACATTGTATTAATCCCAATATTTGGACAGAAGAGATCCTATAGTTGGTTAAGTATACTAATAAACACATCACAAAGCCTTGTCTCTATATGTGAGTAACAGGAGATGCCTTGACCTAGAGGATGTACCTTTTAAATCATTGCTCAACTCCTGAGAATTATGGCTATCTCTACACTTGGCCAAAAAAGTCAACTTAGCATGTCTACACTCAAAAATTAAGTCGACTTAAAGGGGACCCTGCCAAATCAATGTAGAGCGTCCATACTGGATGCCTAAGTTGACTTCTAGGGGCTAGGTGGACCTGGGACTGGTCCCTGGTGGCAGGGGGCACCACTTGCCAAGTGTCAGGGGGCTCAGCATTTGCCCCATTGTATCTGGGTACAATGGGGGCTGGGCAGGACAGGGACACTGGCAGGCCATCAGAGCAGGGTGGGCAGGGCTCTGTCCTGCCCTGTGGGGGGGCACGCTAGGCTCTACCTGTGCCAGCCACCCTGGCAGGGAGGGTAGTGAGGGATCCCTGAAGCCCTTTAAGTCGACTTAAATTTGACTTAGGCCTAATCTGTGTCTACACTGGCTAAATCGACTTAATAAAGTCGACTTAGCCAGTAAAGTTGATTTTAAATGAGGTTTTATAAAGTCGACTTTAATTTTCCTTAAATCGACGCAGATTAAATATAGTCGACTTAAGCAAGCTTAAATCGACTTAATTTGTAAGTTGTAGACACACCCTATGTGCCTCATTTTACCCTTGGGAGAAAATGGATACAGACTTCCATTCAAGGATTGCCACTCAGAAAGTAATTTCTTCAAAAACAAAATATCTCCTTATTAAATGTTAATACTAGGAAAATTCAAATTTTAAATTGAAAATCAAAGTAATATAGCAAATGGTATAGGTCACGTGAGCCAATATATGACGTCATAAACTGTGATTCAATATTAAATATAACAAAAACCACAGTAATAAAATGCAATACTCATAATTCAGTGTAACCTTTTCTTAAATATTTTATATAGCTATGAATATTTATTGCAGCAAAATGGGTCAGCAAGGCCAGTTTTAGGGGCCTTGGGGCAGTGGGCTGCCCACCAAGTTGCCCCCTGGCCTGGGGCCACAGGTCCCTCCACTATGGGGACTGCACCTGGGATCTTAGCCCTCCACCATAGTAGCCTGTGGGTGGACCAACACTGGGAGGGGGGGGTGGGCTAATGCCAGAGGCCACTCTCTGTGGTGCTACTGCCCCAGTCTGGCTGGTCTTTCCCTGGGGCAGGGCCGGCTGGCATATGGTGTGACCTCTGGAGTAGAGCAAACATGCACCGGCCTGTGCCACCCCTGGGATGAACCAGTGGGCCCAAGGGGGGTGTGGGGTGTGGTAGTATTCCGGAACACAGCTTATGGTCCTAATGCCCACCCCCTCCGGAGCCAGCAGGCAGGGGCCATCCCAATGTCGTCCTCCCCCCACGTACCCCACCAGTGCTGTTGTTATGCGGGATTCCAGGAGAGGGAGAAAGACTCTGGACCCCTCTTTTGGTTTTAATCACTTTGTATGTAACTTTTATTAATTTGGTATGGGGGTACAAGTTTAGGAAAACATAAGCCACATTTCAACAGTTGAGCAGACCATCTAATAAAATTGCACAACAGATACAGTAGGTAACCAGATCTATCCCAAAAATGAGGAGATCGAGCTCATCCAGGTAGGTCTTTAGGTATCGATACATATAAAACAGTATAAGGCAGGCAAGGACTAGTGTGGCTAATTACTGGAATTGCAGCTCTAAGTTAGGTAGCACAGAATACAACATAGAAGACAAACCACCACACTTTTACACTCGTACATCTATCGTTGGAACACACTCATACCTGACATATGCAGGGCTTACTTAAGACTGGCCAGGTCAAAGTGAGCCCAGGTGCCAAGGCTTGAGGGGGTGAAGAAGTTTTGGTGCGCACAGATCCCATTGCATTGATGTCAGTCTTCCTTCCCTTAACTCCTGAGTCAAGTTGGTTTTATGGATGTATCAATCAAGGGGGCTAGACCAAGCCACCCCTCTTTATCCTCCTTCATCCCATTCAGGATTGCCTTCGACTGGTCCCTTCTCCTTTTGTGATTGGCATTCCTTGGTTCTGGCCAGTTAGCGAGTTTTGCCCTTGGTCAGGAACTTTTACATGCATACCATATATATGTACCCATTTACTTAACCATTTGTGCTGCGCTTATCAGTTTTAAGTTTAGGCCATGGAAATTGCTAGATAATCAAAATCTGCACTTCTTATACATTCAAAGCTGCTGCATCCAGCAATTCTATCTTGGGAGGGGGTGGTGGTGGATTTTCTTCACTTTGAGAGGCACACCTTCTGTCCTTTTAAGGGTACATTTGCACAAGCTTGCTAACCACAAAGCCGCTTGCCAAGCAAAATGCCAAAAAAGGAACTTTAACTTATGCTGCTGCCTCAAAACCCCTTAATCATGGAGACTGTTTTCTCTTTAGCATTACTAAACCAGATCTGTTAATATAGGCCTTATCTTTTAACATAAAGAACTGATTCACTCTGGTGGCCTGGCTTCAGGCCCACTCAGGGTCCCACAGGACACTGTGATGGCCAGTGGAGTCCAATTCATGCAGAGGCCTTAGGGGCTGAAGCCTGGGTCCCCCTGGCTGGCCCTGTGTGGCAGACATACAATTTTGCAATATATAACACAGAGAGAAAAAGTAACCCTTCATACATCCGTATAAAGAATTAATACAATGCTATATTAGAATAACAAACTTATTACAGTGTAACACAAATCTGTTTTATGTTTATCCATATCTATACACACAGAAAATGTAAACATTACAATAACAAATTAAATAATATTACTACAAAATAACATTTTATGAATGTTGATCAGCCAATCATAGAATGGGTGAAGTAAGAGATCATCCAAGTGGAAGCAAGCAATTTTATTTACAATCATGCTTAGACATTTATCCTTAGAAGAGTCATACGTACTTCCTTTCTTCTTTATTAAATTCCTCTGACTCATCTTAAGGGCCTTCTGTTCTGTCAAGATGCTTGCTGCAATGTGCTGCTGCTTTCTCTGGTTGTCTTCTCCTGCTCCTCAGACCATCACATCATTCAAACTCAAGCTTGTCAGTTTGCTGCCTTTTATACAGCTTCTGACACCTCATGATTAGTTGCTTTTTTAATGTTGGTCATCAACATTGTATTAATTTTTCCTGTACTGAAACAGGTTTTCTCAGGGTAGTTAGATGGCTTATTCCATGATGCAATCTATTTTTTTTCTGATAGAGTGCCCCTGTTGGCTGAAAGTGGTTTTACGTGTGCATCAAGAACTTTCTCTTTAAGCGTGTTCCCTCCCAGAGTGGTAATGTTTCTGTGACCAATCCATTCTCTGATATGCTGATTAGTTTTCCTATCACTTGAACTGTATCTACTCTAAGATCCTCCTTCCTTCTTAACTGATCCCTTCCTTCAGGTATATAGAGTGATCTTTATTTCAACTCATTCTACCTTTCTGCTATTGATAAATTTATTTTAAGACCTTCATTTTGTTTCTCTCTCTTTAATATGGCGCCGTTGGTCATATGGTCCTCAGATTTCTAGCTAAGCTTGCTCTAAACTATCATTATTTATTACTTATAAAAGCCTTACATCTAAAATTAATTATATGTTTTTACATTCCTACACATTATGATATTGTCATCACCTTATTATGCTAATTAAAACAGATAAAATCAATCTTTTCCTCCCTCTCTGCTTGCTTCTCTGCTGTGAGACTAAATGCTGTCTCTGGTGCTGGTTTCCTTTTATGTCTTTATACGAACAGCTTGAAAACATCTTGTATCAAATGCACACATGATAGGGATCACATGTTGAAAAAAGATCTTCCCTGAACCCTCTTTTCCGGCCTTCAGACAACACACCGACTTCTCTGAGCTCATTCTTAGAACGAAAACTCCCTGCAAACCATACGCACTAACTCAAAACAATACCAGACCCTGCCAGTTGCAGAACCTGCAGGCATATCTTCATTGCCATGGTGATCTATATCTCTTGGAACATACTATTCAAGATACATGGGTGCTATACATGCCTAACAGAACATGCGGTATACCTCATCCTGTGCAGGAAATATTTCAGCAATAATTAGGTGGGTGAAACCTGACAAATCACTGTGTTTTTTAATGAATGCACACACAAAAATGATAAAAACACCTTATTACCCATGGGCAAGCACTTTTCAGAAAGTGATAACTACTTATCTGACATACCAGTGCTCAATCTCATATAAAACTTGCATAAACCCTTCAAAAGACAAGCTTGGAAATGTAAATTCAGAACTCTGCTAAACACTAAAAATATTTTCTCAATAGAGAACATGTTTTATGGCTCATTAAAATAATTTGTAAATCACTAATCCTCTTTTGTCTAAGACTGCAGAGGTCTTAATTGCCCATTTCATTTTAAATACTGTCTTGCAACATTTGCTAACCCTTTATGCTTAACGATCTATCCTATCTTGTAGGTATCTGTAACATACTGGTTACTTGTTCCATAGTTCAAAAACAGCTCTGTGACAATCACAAGTTTGTCTCTTCCATCAGCAAAAGCTAGACAAATAAAGATATCACCTTACTATATTTTCTGTCTCACTACCCCTAATTGTTTGTTTCATTTATTCAAACAAGATTGTTTGAAAATGCCTGCTTTCTTCAGAAATATAAAGTTAAGAACTATAAAAATGTTCAGCATGCAAACAGTCATTTGAAGATAGTTATTTTGTTTACAAATCCATTGCTTTTCTGTATTAGGCCTTGTCCACACAGCACAATTTTGAGGACAGATTCAACTTGCATTGACAAAACAATGGAGGTGTCCACACTGAAATACTTCTCCCCAGTGTAACTCCCCTTCAACAAAGATATAATAAAACTACCTTGATGAAAAGAATATGTCTTTTTGCAACATAGTTAGAGCAATATAATGTTAGTGTAGGCAATGTGTGTGCTTAACTGGACTCCAGGGCTGTTCCATAATGCCCATTATGACTGCTGTGGTTAGCAGCAGTTTGAGCTATGCTGCCCTGATGGTACACAGAAATGAACCTGTCTCTCGTTTTAAGGCCTGGGGATTTTTAAAATTCCTCTTCCTGTTTACTTGGCATGGATAGTTCATACAGCATCTTCTCAGCTGACCATGCTGGCTTTCCTCAGGAGAGGCAACCTGTGCTGTTGATCTTTTAGGTCTGTGAAGAGGTAGCTGTGCAGTTGCAGTTTCACTCCAGCCGTAGGAAATTTGATATCTATGGGTTGGTTGCTAGTAGCGTGTAGGAGAACGGGCACAAAAGGAACATAAAGCAATGCCATACTACCTACTAAGATCAAGTACAGATGAGGCAGCTAAACCAGAAGGCAAGTGAAGCCAATCATTGCTGTGGTGCAGCACCAAAGACATGTCACTTCTTCAAGGAGCTTCATGCCATCATGACCCCACCTCTATTGCAAAGAGCCCTGTGGATACATTGGAGGACTGGAGGCAAACTCAACAATGAGCATAAAGTGGTATCTGAGGAAGTGGAGTTAGAGGAGGATGTGAAACAAATAACAGGGTCATCTGGTGACATGAAGCGTCAAGACCTCTTTTTGATTCCAGACAGGTCTTCCAGTTCCAGGACTTTGGCTCCAGCACACAGGAAACATGAGTATGAGAGCTCTGATAAGCACACATTTTGCTTTGACACTGAATAGTGAGAGGAGATTGAGCTCTCATGTCCTTTGTTATATGGTAGAGGAGGGAAAAGGAGAGAAATTAACCACAGCACTTATGCAGCAAGGGCTAAATGAAAAAGTTGTTCATGTACACCAGAATATTCTGGAAATCCTCCACAGATATCTCTAGGACATTTTCTTTTAGGTATTGTGCAAGGTTCCTTGGCAGAAGTGCCTTGTTTCTCCCCCCACTGTAGGAAACTTTGCTGCACCAACTGGCAATAATTTATGCATGGACTAGAATGGCACATAGGCAAGCAGCATGCAGAGCCAATCTGAGGCCACACACACATACAGGAGATGCGCCCTTGTAGCCCGGGTTACCCTCAGGAGTGAGATATTGGGTTTGATTACCCCCAGCCTATTAAAAAAGGTAACAATATTCAGAATAGTCTTCTGAGGCATTTGTAGGAACCCTGTTTGCAAACCACCCAGACTCTTTGTATTCTCTCTGTACTTTATTGCTCATTCCCTCTTTTCACTCCCCATCCATAGCCAACTCTCTCCAACTCTCTCTCTTTGGGTGTGTCTACACTTGTAAATTAAGTTGACTTAAGCTTGCTTAAGTCGACTTAATTTACTCTGCGTCTACACTACACTTTCCTTAAATCGACTTAAGCAGCTGCTTAAGTCTACTTAAGGAAAAATTAAGTTGACTTTCAAAAACCTAGTTTTAAGTGGACTTTCTGCTTAAGTCGACTTTTTAAAGTCAACTTAAGCCAGTGTAGATGTGGAGTACCCCTAAGTCGACTTAGGGGCAGAGGCTGAGCCCCCTGGCACTTGACAAGGGGTGGCCCCCTCTGCCACCGTGGACCTGTCCCAGGTCCACCTAGCTCCTACAAGTTAACCTAGGCATCCAGTGTGGATGTTCTAGGTCAATTTTGTAGGGTCCCCTCAAAGTCGACTTAAAATTTAAATGTGGACATGCTAAGTCGACTTAGCTAAGTCGACCTAAATTCACAAGTGTAGACATAGCCTTTGGGACTTGTGCCAAGCTGTGTGCTAGCCAGGGGACAATGAGAAAGAGATCTGTGTGATTTTGTGATTTATGTTGTGACTGTACACTGTCACTAAAAAACAACAAGAGTCCTGTGGCACCCTATAGACTAACAGATTTTCTTCGGCATAAGATTTTGTGGATTATAACCCACTTCATCAGTCTGTCCATTCTTTCTTTAGCTTCTATAGATCTACCCTTGAGGATTCACTCCTCTGCACCATTGGAGCCCATCTGTCCGATAAGGTGGTGAAACAGGAGGAGTAAGGAGGGTGTTTCACAAAGTGCTGCTGTCAACAGATACAGTATAAAGTGAAACAGGAGTATGGAGGGAGGCAATTAACAAAAAACTCAAGCTAAATTGCCTGGAGAGGAGAAAGGGGCAGGAGTGAATGATCAAATTAGTAGATGTTCAGACAAAGATGTTCAAGTCTTTCAGTACGCGGCAGTCTGAGCACATCTCTCTGCAATCAAAACCAAACTCCGTGCCATATCTTTCCCAAACTCCCCAACCACATTTTTTACATTCTCCTGGTATCCCCTTGCACTGCACTCCTACGGACTGATTTCCACAATGAAAGCTGGCATTTCACTCAGCTGTGAGAGCCATAACAAAGCTATGTCTACACTAGAAATGCTAAGTTGACTTAGTTAAATCTACTTTGTTAAGTCGACTTAGAGTCACCACACCAGAAAATTAAGTCGACTTCAAATGGCCACACTAGCAGTTTCTAGGGTGACCCGGGGGGGTGCATTGTGGGAAGTGTGGCATGTGGCACCAGAGAAGTGCTCCCCTGGCCCCCCATAAAACAGGAAGTGAGCTCAGCACCTTCCCCATTGTGCCTGGCAACATGGATGCTGAACAGGTCATGGACCACACTCAGTTCCTGCGAGTTCCCAGGTGGGTGCTCCACACCTGCTATGCATTGCCTAGTGCACTCTCCACCTGGATCACGCTTCTTGGGAACCCCGACAGCACGGGGGCAGACAGCAGCATGTGCTCCACCATGCTGGCCTTGCAAGCTGTAGCGCTGACAGTGCCCTCCTTTCCCCGTCGCTTCTGGGCACGGGAAGCCAGCAGTGACTGGTGGGACTGTGTCATCCTCACCATCTGGGACAATGCACAGTGGCTGCAGAACTTTCAGATGAGCAAGCGGACTTTCCTCCATCTGGTTCATGAGCTCACCCTGGTTCTGCAGCTCCAGGACACCCGATTCCGACCCGCCTTGCCTGTGGAGAAGCGAGTGGCCATTGCGGTCTGGAAGATGGCAACCCCGGACTCCTACCACTCCGTAGCCCACCAATTTGGCATCGTTGGGGCTGCACTCCTGCAGGTCAGCAGGGCCATCAACAGGGTCCTGCTAGCCCATTTTGTCACCCTGGGCTACCTATAGGATACCCTCGATGATCTCACAGGACTCGGCTTCCCCAACTGTGGGGGCATCGTGGACGGGACCCACATCCCCATCCGAGCCCCAGAACACAGCACCAACCACTACAAGAACTGAAAGGGGTACTACTACTCTTGAAGGCCCTTGTAGACCACCGAGGGATCTTTCAGGACATCTACGTTGGCTGGCCAGGGAAGGCACACAGCGCCCACATCCTCAGGAACTCTGGCCTGTACCGGCGCATGGAGGCGGGCACCTTCTTCCCCAAGCACACCATCGTCGGGGACATGCAGGTGCCCATCCTGACCCTGGGGGATGCCGCCTACCCCTTGCTTCCCTGGCTGATGAATCCATACACAGTCATCATGGATGCCAGCAGGGAGGTGTTCAACCGCCATCTCAACAGGTCCTGCCTGGTCGTCGAGTATGCCTTCGGCCATCTCAAAGCCCATTGAAGGGTCCTCCTGACCCACCTGAACCTCAGCGAGAGGAACATCCCAGAGGTCATCAGCGCCTGCTGCGTCCTTCATAACCTCTGTGAGCTGCGGGGAGAAAGGGTCCCAGCCATCTGGGAGGCTGAAGGTGAACGCCTCAGAGGGGCCTACGAACAACTGGATGCCATGTCCCTGACGCAGCAGGCCCAGTGGAGAGTGGTCATCATCTGCGAGGTGCTGAAGGCCCCCTTCATCAGCCAGAAGCACTGAGGGATGGCCCTCCCACCAGGCACCATCACCTCCCCCACCCACCTATGCCTGCACCCCCCTGACTCTTCCCCCC